>VRMD01003899.1:0-10067 GCA_009872375.1 Sminthurides bifidus | reverse complement strand
CTGAATCTGCACGCTTTTATGGTTGATTGCACTCACCTCCATCAGCAAAATCCCGAGAAATTATCTTTTTAGGCCTGCTCAATGGCACTGTGTCAATCCACGCATACAATTCATCGATATCCGTGTCCAGAGCCTGCATCGTGAGTTATGCAAATGCCTTTATACCATAAACTAGATTCTACGTGTCAATTTAGGAGAGAGCGTTAGACATTAGAAAGTAACTTGGGATTTAAAAAGAAGTGACGCTGTTTGAAAGCATATGCGACGAAACTAAAATTAAACTTAAGCGTGCTAAGTGTCTAATATGGATTTGTTCATAATACTTTACTGCTAACTTTAAACAAGTCGTAATACTATTTAGATCCACGTTTGAGCCCTGGCGCTGATGGCGCTTAATGCCGGGGTGTGAATGCTGTAGCAACCGCCATATTTTAAGAGAATTTACTTTTCTTTTAGCCTTTCTGCAATTTTTACAACGAATTCAGCCATTCCTATGATTCAGTCTGCCATGGAACGAGAAAAAAAAATCATGTTTGCATTCATGCCTTATAATGACACTTTCTATAATTTTAGCCAGCAGTCGAGGGCTTTGACTCTTTCAAACTCTTGGACGATAGTAGTTTACCACAAGGAGCATTTGAGCTATGATGTCATAATGAGAAGATGACAAGTAATTTGCTTTGAAAAACACGCTTGTTTGCATCTCTCCTGCAAGTCCTTTTGTGGAGAACTTGATTGTCCTCATTAGTGTTGACCTGAAATGGTTTTAAGTTGCATTAATACGAATTCGTTCATACATTTGAAGCATTCATACGCTGTCAGAGTCGGATTTATCATAAGGCTTGTTTGACACAATCTCTGTTTCATTTTTATCAACAAATTGATTCAATCAGGTTCTCTCATACAATCTACAGGACTTTTTAAGCCTACCTCAATCATTTGTGATTCTTGGTTTTACACCTGTTTGTTCGATCTCTTCCACTTGTCTCTCACGGAGGAGAGTCTCTCTTGATTTCAACAACCATCAATCGTAACCATGAGCATCTGGGGGATTTACTCGTCAAAGAAGTGTCCGATAGTGTCTAAGATAAGCCGCCAGCGAAAAGCAGATACTAATTAGCTTTTATTAACCGTCAGAAGCCATTTAAAAGTCTAGAGAATTCATGTTCATTCGAGGGTCAAAAAGCATTTGAAAGCAGCCGGATAGGAGTATCTATTATAACTTTTTAGGCTCGTGACGACACACGAAATGTATCAGTATCTGGTCCTTTGGGCGTTATTAACGGTCCCTTTCGCTCAGGGACAGTTTCAGGATGTGAGCCCTCTGCCTTACGTTTTCCAGAGCAATGAGTAAGTACAACAAGGCCCCTCAGGGCCTTCAGGGATTATAAAGTTGTACAAAAATATGCATTTTACCAAAATGGATTCCTAACCTTTTCGTGACCCAGGTTGCCTACTGATGGGTCAGTGCTGTTGCCACGATACATGCCGTATGTAGGTAACGGTCACGTGGCAACGACCCCCAGGACGAAATGGGTGTTTATGAATGGCCTCTACAACGGTGAAAGGGGAGAAAGTCATCGGGCGCGCATTCCCGCTGTGTTGAACGTGCACATTGAGGGAGAGAGAACAAACGCTACTTACGAACTTAATGTCGCTGAAGGCAAGAAGTTAATTGGCTTTAACGAACTTTTAGTTGTAAAAAAATATTTTTTTTAAAATAGCATTCGATCTATCTTCACTGTGCAGGATACTACACGGAAAAGTTCACACAACAAGGCTACCGGGTCGAGTCCAGGATGTATGCCCATCGTCTTTACCAACGAGTACTCGTTACTGAGTTTAGATTCTCTCCAATTAGCGCAGCTGGTAAGTTACGTTAGCGATTGTCCTCGAAAACGATGCCATTTTATTATTTTTTCTGAGGCTAAGACATGTACATCACAGGGGTAGCGATTCCAATCGATTTTTTTCCTCTCCCTAGCTCCAGCTGAATTTCTACTGGGCCAACCATTAGACGACGGGAAGAATGTCACCGATCTAGTCTTCGGGCCTCCAACAGAATTTAACAACACAGGTGTTCTAGGGGTTCGACAATGTGGAGAGACCTTGCAGTCAGAAGACGTTAGGTTCCAACCTTTACCAACCCCTGTTTGCATGGTGTACACCAAGGTAAAATTTCATAAATAATCTTCAATCAGTCCTAATTTAAAAAACGAAATGTTTTTCTTTGCCAAACCTTAAGTCAATACCTTGTCATTAAAAGATAACACTTGATTTTTGTACCAGTCTTCCTACAAACAACCGACTGACGGTCACAGGGAACCAAACGATTGTATTCTGGGCTTCTTACGACAATTCCCTTCAGAAAGCCGAGGAAGAGTACTTGAAAGGTAAGTTTCTACTTCCGGATCATCGGCATTCGAGTCGATTAAGATCCGCCATTTTGAATCATGACGTAGGCAATGACACGTGGTACACACTGTAGCTGGTACGTCACCTAATGACGTTAATAAAAATCAATTCTCCTACCCACAGTACTGGAACTATCAGGCTTCGGAACGGTTTTCGAAAACCACAGGGACGTGTGGAGAGACATCTGGAATTCTGGCAGCGTGACGGTAGAGGGCGACACTAAAATCGGGAAGCTGATCTACGGATGCTTCTACTACATCCTGAGTAGCATCCCTTACACCGGAGGGGCGGTGCCTTACGACGGACAATTTTACGGACTTAGCCCAGGTGGCTTGGCTTATGGTGATTACCTGATGGATTACCAAGGACACTCCTTTTGGGATACGGAAACTTGGATGTATCCTCCCATCCTGTACTTCTTTCCGGACATGGCCAAGTCCATTTTGAACTACAGGTTGTATGCCGTGCCTACGGCTAGAGACCGAGCGAATGAAACCGGATACAAAGGTATTTAATCGTGAATTTATCTAAGTAAAGGCTTGAAGCCTATTTCCTGGCTAAAAACAAGAATTTTCATGCTTTTATAGATATTAAACTTGTTATAAAATCTAATATCGTTGACTGATTTAGGCTCCAGATTCCCATGGGAGAGTGGCTTCACTGGAAGGGAGGTGACACCGGACTGTTGCCCTGAGACTCGTGACCTCCAGATTCACAACACAGGGGACATTGCCTTTGCCATCAGGCAGTATGTGTCAGCTACACGGGATCTCGATTGGCTGAAGTTAAACCAATCTAACTACGTTACCTCTGGATGTGGCCTTGTGCGAGAAATAGCAGAGTTCTGGGTGTCTAGAGCAAAGCTTGATGATGCAACGAACCAGTATGATATTGATGGTAAAATTATGATTTTGATTTTTAACCCCTTCATGTTAGAATGATAATAGTTCACTCTTAAAGCCGTTTCGAACAAGAAAAGGTACTATTTGCTTTAATTTTTTGGGGATGATCAGATACGTAATTCTCATTTTTTGTGGACCTTTAGATGTCATGTGTCCCGACGAGGACCACTTTGGTGTGAACAACTCAATCTACACTAATATTGTCGCTGGTTACTCAATTTTCTTTGCCAAGTAAGTCTCAAAAGGGTGGTACTAAGTGAAACATGCAATGTTCAAACCGTGACAAATGAGACTTGATAACGTGCATTACGCCAGGTACGCCGAATGCCTCGGATGCCCGGGTATCCCCGACAATTGGCTTGATGTCGCTCGTAGCCTTGGATTCAATTACGATGCTTCGAGAGACTTCCACCCTGAATTTGACGGTAAGTATGCTCTGTTCCTTCTTAGCTTGGTGTGTAACGCTTATAATCAATTCATTCAGTTCAATAGCACCAATACGTTGACACTTTGCAAGCCCAAAGCCTTAATCGTGTAAACGTAAACAGATCACTTATGTTCTTATCATATCGTCTGTAAGGCTACACTCCAGAAATGATTGACGCATCTATCAAGCAAGCAGACGTGGTCCTTCTCGGATTCCCACTCATGTATCCGATGAACGCCTCTACTAGAAGAAACGACCTCGAAATCTACGAACCTTTGACCAGACCGAATGGCCCTGCCATGACATGGGCCATGCACACCATAGGGTTCTTGGAACTCGGCGACTTGGAGAAAGTAGAGCCCCTATTCAATAAGAGCTACCAGCCTTACATGAGAGAGCCGTTCAAGGTTTGGACAGAAGCACAAGCTCCGGAATTCGGGGCTGTTAATTTCATCACGGGGATGGGTGGATTTCTCCAAGGGGTTGTTAGCGGGTTTGGAGGGTTGAGACTTCATCCTGAGAAGCTCGAGTTCTTTCACCCCCGTGTCATTCCCGGTACTACGGCTCTAAACATGTTGGGTAAGTACCTGTGATTGATTATATCAGATTGGCCCCCCTACACCTGTTGCAGATGGTGACACTATTTTCTATTATATGCTAGGCTTGAAGTATCTCGGCAACACACTCGATGTTACTGTCAACGGCACGACGGACGCTGCCACATTCGTCCTTAGAGACCGTGGTCCCTCCCATTCACTTGTTCTGACCTACACCAGCGGTGGTGAACCAGTGTCCTGGCCCTTAGGTAAAGCCTACAGATGAAGTTGCGCCATTACGGAAATCAGGCCACACAGTCGCTTAGTGACCCTTAATTTCATGTGTAATCACTTAATTACAGGTGAGGGTGTACCAATCACAGTTCCAAATGCGTCCAGCACGCGAATTGTCGTAAATAGTTTGCCGACTTTTTGTCCATTGCCCGAGGATATAATTGGTACGACAAAATGAACATTTAAGTCTTCTAAAACAATTGAAGTTTCATAACCATGAAGTCTTTCTCAATCATGAAAACTTGTTATAAAACAGGAAAACCGGTGAACAGGCAACGACCTCACTAAAAGTTAGTGGATCCGATATTTTGCATCACTGCAATAAATTCACGGGGTGAATCATTGCTTGTTGTAATTAATTAATTTTATTTGTGGAACGAACTTGGCCGATTTTAATGCAAGTACAAAAAAATTAAAATATTTGTGCTAGTACTCATCGTGTGTGTAGTGATTGTAGCTGTAAGGATAAGCACCCGGTCCGAATGGCGGGTAAGAAAAAAACAGACTGTTCATGGGATTCATGAAGGGGTGGCGGAAAGGCGGGGGTGGTGGACGGGGGATGAACGGAAGTCTCATGTACAGCGGCTGTGCATACGGTATGAACAACGGCACCGGGTCTTTGATATTGTACGCATGCATGTCCTTGTGGGGTCTGAATCCGAGTTCCTGGAACAAATTTCAATTTCTTAATTAATTGGGATGAACGGAAGTCTCATGTACAGCGGCTGTGCATACGGTATGAACAACGGCACCGGGTCTTTGATATTGTACGCATGCATGTCCTTGTGGGGTCTGAATCTGAGTTCCTGGAACAATTTTCAATTTCTTAATTAATTAATTAACCTAATTAATAATAACATCAAAAACCATTTCACAATAAATTAAGCAGCAAATTAACTTCACACATTTGTACAAAATATCGCACGACCAATTTCTAAGCCTTTCTACACAATTCACGACGGCCTTGTTAAAGACATAAAAATGCAGGGAGGCAACAAAAGTTTTTCAAAAGAACGGGAAAATATCATCATTTTTTTTCAAAGCTCTACTTTAACTCACCCCTTCTCCCTTGGATGCCATTGAGAAGTAGAATGCGAGGAGCAGTACAAACAGACACAGAATCACGGATTTCTGCATCTTAATCGTCTTATGAATAAACTGTTGCACGTCAACACGTCTTACCGAGTCAACTACAAGCACAAAATTTTGTCCTTAAAACAAGAGTTAATAGGAAGATGCACTTAATTCACAGCATTTCGGCCATGAAACACCGAAACCTTTGAAGTTGCTTTACCTGTACTCTCCTCTCACAGTCGTTGCACCATGAAATAGCCGTAAGTAAGAGCAGTATGACTGACTGAAAAGCCTTTCGATCCCATTTTAAAAGAATCACTTTCCAAGATTCCACAAATAAAAGTCCCAGACCATGAGAATAATAGTCTCATCATCCCAAATTCCAAGAGACCTAAAACTTTTGTTAAATAGATGGAGAGCATTTCTCCGGGTGTTGCAAAGGCTTGATGTCCATAACTTGAAAATGACGATTGGTGCACAGGACATGAAGAGCTCATTCCCTCAAACAAACCCTTAGAAAAGTAAGAGGTTCACGAGAAGTAGTCTTACCCTATCAGCTACAACATAAACTTGGTTTATAACCTGTCAATTAGAAGTTTTAGTCCTTGTAGCAAATGATCTAGTACTTCCACTTACTGTTACAATCCTTTATGCATCGAATAAACACTTTATTCCTAGCAAGTAGCAAACCACGGGAAAGAAGGACTCTTTCGCTCAAATTGACCAGTTCCACTTGTACCCGAACCCGGGTAGATTANGCAAGTAGCAAACCACGGGAAAGAAGGACTCTTTCGCTCAAATTGACCAGTTCCACTTGTACCCGAACCCGGGTAGATTATACTCGTCCTTTTCAATTCCCTTTCCATTAGTTTTGCTATTCCCCTGTCTCAACTTGGGCTGTTTTTGGTGTCAAGCCATGAATTCTCAATCATCTTTGTAAAACTTGTTGTGACCTGATAACTCCAATTGTTGAGTTTCATCTTCTCTTATTCAGAATTTAGCTGTACAGAAAGGCAGCAGGCCAGTCATATTGAGACCTGCACAGTGAAACTCCCTTTAATTACCGATAAAATCCATCATCAAGTTCATTACTTCCTCCAAGACAAAATGGACTCCCAATTCCGTACATTTCTGTACCTTACTCTTCTACTTCTCGCCTTGATTCATGCCTCAATGTCAAGATCCCAATCAGATAGTGAAGAAGAAAATGATCTTGTCGCCAATTACCTAAGTTCATTCTCCATACCATCACCAAACTGGAACTTGAATATCAAAATTGACAAATTCGTAAACCTGGACGACTATTTTTCAAACCTCACTACGAAATCAACTCCTAGTTTTCACCGGCTCCACAGCAGTATTCAACTTCAGCTCTATTACCACCTGTCCCTACGTCCATGTCAATAGAAACGTAAGTCACAAAACCATGTTCAGCAACAATACGGCACCAAACTTTATCTCGTCTATCAATAGAAATACCAGACAGCAACTTATCCTCGTTGGCCTGCAAGTACCAGATGCTAACTACCACCCAGAAGCCTCAGAACCTCAACTTCGAATTCATCCTCTAACAGTTCTCTTTATCAACACCATGCCACCTGTACAATTAGAGTCAGAATACTTTTTAAATAGTGTGTTTAACACCTACCTGAAATCCGGCAGACCGATCATGTTCCTCCTGAATTTCGATCCAGACTCGCAGAAGGAACGAGGCGGTCACCTGTTCTGTAAATTTTGCAACCACAATCGGCTTTTCTACCACTACCCGCCTGATGAGTCCATAGACTCAGAATTCAAGCTGAGATCAGTGGCATTCCCCTGGTCAACAAGGAATCTCCAGGCAGGGATGGACCACACCCGGGCCATGGCAACTGAAAACGGTCGTAACTTGCTCTGGTTCGTGCCGCAGGTCAAAGTCAGAGGTTTTGCTGGCCAATGCATTTTGACCAGTAGACTCAAACGATTGTACGAACATGTGGTAGAGGGTCGTCAGATGGCCAGAACCCACAGTTCCTTCCTGGAACAATTGTTTGAAATCCGGGTAATTGAGGCAATATTCCCAGTCCGGAACACGAGTTTTCCTGAAGACTCCCTTTGTTCCTGTGAGTTTGTATTTTGGTCGAGGAAAAACTGCTGGAATCGAGGTATTGATTTTGACCTAACCATAAGCCTTGAGGAGGGTAACAGTTTCATGGATTACAACCCTTTGCGATTGAGGTTCAGAGGCACACATGTGCAGGACACCGACTTGGTTTTCGTAACTTCAGAGAATGTAATGGTTCGGGCTGGAGAGGTCGTTGCTAACCTTTACACCACGGTTTTCGACCCCCCAACATGGGCTACTCTTGCTTCGGCTACAGGAATCACTGGCCTCCTCTACGGTCTCGTTATTGGTTGGATGGGCAGAAAAAATGAGCAGTCAGCAAGCTATCAAGTACCGACGGGGGCAAATGCCCTTTTAGCAATGATTGCTTACATAGTTGCTGGTTTCCTAAGCCAAGTTCCACGAGAGCTACCGATTTTGAAGAGCACCGGCGTCATAAGGAAAGCAGGTCGATGTTTCCTTCTTCCGTGGATGGTTTCCACATTACTGCTTGGAAACTTCTACACTTCGTTTATGAAAAGTAGTTTCAATTTCCAGTTTCCGTTTGAGTTGGAGATGAATTCATGGACGGATTTCCAGAACTTTTCTGTCTATGTTCTCCTTCCGTTTAGACGAGACCTAACGGAGGGATTTCTAGACGATTTGATTGGTATCAGCTCGAAGAACATGAACAGATCCACTGAAGTTTGGCTATGGGACCTGGACAACTTTCCCGGGCTTGGGCAGCATCCACTGGAAAAAGAAATGTATCAGCCTTTGCAGCACTTGATGACAGCTGTATTAATGGATATTTCTTCGCTAATACGGGGACAGAAATCCTCTTCAAGTTCCCGCACTCCCGTTTTGAGCTGGTTTAAAGAACGATGGTTGGACACATTTCACCGATGCGCTACTAACGATTCAGTAGGAGGAGCTTCGGATTATGAAACTCAATGCCAAGGGGAAAAGCAAGCTTTGTGGAAAATGCTTCATAGATTGGATATCATTTCTGCGGATGAAGTTTTCAAATACGTGGGGATGGCCTACCTAGAAATGATAAAGTTGAAGCGGAAGGCTGGGTTAGAGGTCATTGCCAAGGTAAGGAACGGGAGTGGCCGGACTTTTGATCCGAAGTTACGGAAGTCCAGGCTAGAAATGACGGACAAAATTTACTGGACGCTACGTCGGGAACAGGCTGTTTTAAGGTGAAGCGGAAGGCCGGGTTAGAGGTCATTGCCAAGGTAAGGAACGGGAGTGGATGGACTTATGATCCGACGTTACGGAAGTCCAGGCTAGAAATGACGGACAAAATTTACTGGATGTTACGTCGGGAACAGGCTGTTTTCATCATCTCAAAGACGGAGTTCCCCTGGTATTGGACCTTGTTCCAAAGAGCCATGTTGCAAGATCCCTCAGTCCAGTTTGCACACACGGGATCCCTTAACCTGCGGCAGTTGAGGCGGGACAAAGGACTGGGTGGGAATGGGTTCGAACCCTCAGCTCAGATAACGGGACCTGATACTGCCCTGTTACCTGAATCTCGATGGATGATGTCGAGAATGACGACGTTGTGGCATTCAGGCATTCTGGGATACTACATGAAGTGGGAGCAGCTGCTTTTCCCACCTGTGAATGAGTCGAGGCATGAAATGATACCAGAAACGATTTCGGATGTGCAAGCTTTGAGTTTGAAAGATGGCGCCGTGACGGCCATTTTCCAATTTTTTTATTGGGGGGTTGGGGTTGCGGGCGCTTCGTTTATTGGAGAGGGGACGCGGTTCTATGCCCAGCGCATCTTCAGGGCGTTAGTCGCATTGCAGAAGCCTTTGACAATCTAACTGAGCTCTTGCAATGAGTTTGATAAGCCTTCTGGGATAAAATGAGGCTTGTGCTAATTTAATTCCTTTTTAATTAAAATATTGTAGTCAATGTTATAGCTTTTAGACAGTCATTAACAAAAAATTGATTGTGGACTCAAAAATGACTTTGCACATTGTCAAGACCATGGGTACATCAACGAAGTACGTGGCTCCTACAGCTACGCGAAATCGCCTCATGGCTCGAAGTTCCTTGAGAGAGAGGGAATTGTTGGCTTTGGAAAGACGTTCCTGAAAGCTCAATTCTGAATTCCAATGAGTAAGTACTCGGGACGACTTTTCGTCGAAGCTGGCAAGTAGTCGGAATAGCACGAAGAGGAATGTGGTACAATTAAGGCCGAAAAAGCCCAGAGCAATTGCAACGATTCCTCCAAACTTAATTGCTCCATAGGTGCAAAAAATCGCCATGAGAATGATGACGAACTTGGTGCCAGCAATTGAAACTACATGGAGGTTGTT
>VRMD01003898.1:0-10071 GCA_009872375.1 Sminthurides bifidus | reverse complement strand
CAATGCAGTGAATACGCTGCACTGTTCCAACACTAAAGTTTGTTCTTACTTTTTCACTTCACCTCTTTTCGGTGCACACAATTACAACTATGGATGACTATGTGTACACACTATTACACACAGGAGTAAAGTAAAGTAACGAAAATTTTTTATCACACATTTTCTCTCACATCTAACACTATAGGCTCATTGCGTTGGGCTCTGCTTGTTATCATCAGCTGCAAGCAGCAATGCAACTACCGCAATAGCAGGAGGGGTTGCGTCAAGTTAGCAGACATTCCCATATGTGCTATACTATACGCCACTCTTCTTCCTAATTCTCTCCATCTTTTGCTGGTGTCCTTCCGCTCTGTGCCACATTCGTAGTGCATTTTATATGTACGTTTCGCCGTCTGGTTTTGTGCCAAGTTTTCATCAGCCGCTACGTTTGCCGCAACTGCAATACGTACATTATTTACAAACCACCTTTCTTGATTGCGGGAGGCAGCACAATAAATTTTAAGTGGTATAGTGTGCATTAGTTCACTCTTGAATGAGATCTCCTGTCTCATCTCATGCGGTCCCTAGGAAACAGCATTCTTTGTAAAGGCTCTCTCTCTCAAGTGCGTATGGAAAGAGTCCTCAAGCTCAGATTTCCTACTCGTGGATTCCAGTACATGGGAATTTGCTGGCTCTAGCCGAAAATGTCGCATCGAAAGACACAGCATGATGCATATTCATTAAACGCAGGATGTGAGAGCTAGTGCCAATCTTGCAGCATTGACTGAGAATAGTGTCAGAGACGGAAAAGAACTACCCAACGCCTTAAGTGAGTAGTTCTGTTCTAATCCAACAATTGAGCCAGTACTCTTTCGGCTAACTTGTTGTATTTAGGCCTAACCTATTGCCTTTTTAGGGTTCTGATCGAACCGGGGCTACGTAAAGACTGTTGTAATGCATTGCAAATGCTCCCTTCTTGCAGCGTCCCTGCCGCTGCTGTCAGTGAACGCTGAAGACTCAAGAGCGTATTAAAGTTGGGATAACATACTTAATGATAAGTGTGTAAAACTGCAAAGGGGGACTGTGGAATGACAGGGGCGGCTGTCATTCCACATCAAAGTGCGTAATGGATGAGCCGACATTATGTAGCTTTTAGCGTTACGCGCTTCTATTGTTCAATGGCCGACTTCCATTCATTTGCCGTCCTCATTCTTCAAATCATTTGGTACATTAGGATCGAGTTGCTATTTGCATTGCTAATGCAACCCAGGAGATGGCGTTTTTCATTGCAGTTAATTTTGCAAAAACGTGGGACAAGGGACAACATAAGTTCGATGGTGCCACCAGCGTGGACAGGAAAGCAGGTAATCCAGTTCTCCATGAGCAGCTTACGTCATGGAGAACTGGAATGGAGGTGTCATGTCACATCAATTGTTGCTTGGGAGACGGGTAAACGAGCCTTCCCGAAGCATTGCTTGAAATGGATAAATTTGTAGCAAATGCTGACGTTTTGAAAGTCCGGAGAATTGTGGTGCAGAATAGCTATGAGTGGCTGGTCTTGACTGTTCAGATATTTGCATTGAAAAACAGGCGAGACATGGAACGAAGCCATAGCTTCCATGAAGAGTTCACTTATCCCTAAGGTTGCGGCTGTGGCCGTTGGCAGAGGGATAGCGTCTGCACCTGGACAGCTGAATTGCGATAAGGGATGAATGCATTAACCTTTATCCATGGGTCAGAAGTGATCTAGCATTTGCAATCGGACAGATACCTAGATAGTTGACAAGCTCTCGCTGATTTGCGAGTTGGGTGGCTTTTGAGTGGTAAAGTTCCTGTCCAATTTTCATCCTTGCAGGTAAAATGTTAGGCTGCAGTGCGAGCCTGATTTGACTCAGTATTTTATTTTTCCATTACCGGAATGGAAAGTGAGATTATATGCGCTGCTGCGATGTGTCAATTGTAAGACGATGTGGTTATAGCCGTGATTTTTTCGTGAAGCAATGAAAGAGAGACAGGACAGAATTGGAGGTGCAGTTTGTGGTCCTAATTTCTCCGGGGGCTGAGTTGCAATTCGAGCTTTGATTGGGACATCACAGATTGATTTGGTCAGACTTTTTGTCTGAAAAAGGTTACAAGGGGAAGCGTGAGAACTCCAAGGAATGATCTCACCTACACGGTACATACATTTTGCATCAGGTATTCGCGCACTCGAGCTTCTTTAGAGCGATTTGCAGATGCAAGAAGTTTGTCGTGAGAAGAAACAAGAAAGATTGTGATATTGCACATTTGGATTGGCATTGAAGTCATATGAGCTATCATGATCTTTTTAAGCATGCAGTGGTTCTGGATTAGGACATGCCATGGTCATGTAGATTTATTTAGGGAAAATTGCAAAGCGTGGTAGAGTGTTACACTTGTTAATCGACTGTAAGTCATAAGGTCACGGGGTGGAGTTTAAGCTTTGATGGTTCAATTGTAGCACTTGGGAAAGCGCAAACTGATACTGATTCTGTTACAGATAACACTGTGCACGCGGACAATGGCGATTTGGGTCTTGTAGTATTCTAATGACGATGCAAAGGAAAATTCGCAAGCTGCGGAGATGAATCAAGCTACGTGTAATAAGTCATGATTGATGAGATGAATGATGAAGGTACTCCGTATTAAAGAAGACAGACATTAAGAAGACACGTTTGCTAGAGGCATTTTGGATTGTTTGTGGAGGAGGGCAGCTATTTGCAAATTTTCACGCAGTGAGAAATCGGAATGCAATTGACAACTGCTGAGAGGCAGATCCCCCCTAGGAATCTACACTTGCTGGTGGAAACTTTCACGTTTTTGTCTCAGAAAACGAGAGAATTGGGCCTAATTCTGAACAAATCGAGCTAAAAAAGCTGTTACCAACTCTCTCAAACGTGCGTTAGACATTATTTTTGTGACAAACTAATCTCTCCATTGATATTGGCATCAAAGCGGTCAGATGTGAAGTTTTGCGAAAGACGCAGGTATCCCAGGGTGCTTAGTCGCGTGCAAGCACCATTGCGTGTCATGGCAACCGGGTGCTGAGTTAAACTGGTATTGTGTTTCGTTAAAAATTGTTAATCGTCTTCTTTTAGCGCATAAGCATATTTTCTTCAACATAGCAGAAACTGAGCCGTATCTCACTTTCCCTTCGTCTGATGCTTTCATTGGTCGTTGAACTTTGTATCCTGCTAAATGGCAAAATTGATGCATATTCTAGGGTTTTTTTCTGATTATTGTGCTTTTAATCAAAGAAGCGTTGGCAGGGCAACGTGTTTGCTCACTGCCATGGACAGAAGCAGGGGTATATTGCGACAAAGTCGGCTGTAAAGTCTCAAAAGTTTAACGTGTAAATGGCCTGTGCGAGCTCTTATGCTGTAGCTGCTTTCGCATGGCATACGGATTGCCTGTGAAACAGTCCAAAAGTTTTGTAACAGGAAGTTTATCTCTACATTTTCAAATACTTAAGTCATTGTGTGCGAAAATTCCCAAGGAAAAAATAATGTGCAAGAACGGTTTCACTTGCTCACCTTGCGCCTCCTTATGAGCCATGGAATTGCACTCAAATTTTAATGGGATGAGCTTGTCTATTGTAACAATTTAACATGTTCTCGCCACCACATAGGCTAGTTCCCTGACACGCCACACCAGCAGACTAAATAGAAACATCCACATATGAATCTCTGGTTAGTGTCTTGCAATGCTTTGAGCAGACCAAAGCTTTTATTAACTCTCCAGTTTGCAAGTGTTCTAGCAAAGCTGCTATCATTGACTTGTGATTGTTCTAAAACAAGTTGTCCGTCGACAGCAGTCAGTTGACTAGTCTGCTTGAATATTTAGGGTTTGGTGCCTCTAAATCTCTTTGCAAATTTCGATAAAACTTAAAAAATGCTGCATTTTTGTAACAACATTTGTAAGTGAGCTCAAATTGATTGATCATCAAACTGTGACGGTAGCAGCCTGCCGGCCAATCTCCATTCCAGCGAGTCAGGTGAGGGCTGATTAGTCACGTTGACAGTATCGAACCATACCTGTCACTACTATCTTCCGCTAAGAGTCTGAGATAAGCCTGAAATGCAATGATACTGTGAGGGAGTTTGGTGAAGTCTGATTAAATAATACCAGTAAATCAAAAGTTTGAAATCCCATCCAGAGCTTTATGGCTTTGCTTAACGTCGCAACTTTGACAGTAGAGAGAAATCTTTCCAGGAAACGTGATCAGAGTAAACGGTTTAACACAACTGTGTTGCATGCGTAAATAACGGTTCTTTGTGACAGGAGAAAACCTCGTGGGTCCCAGACCTCCCGTACGGGCGAAAACATCCCGTGGAATTCAAAACATCAACAGACGGGTTTTCGCTGTAAGTATAAACGAGGATGAGTTTTTTATACGCGCAATCCCTGGTGATTGTGTACCAAGCATAAAGTGCATGTGAATGTAAACACAAGATGAAGACGGGCACCTACTGGAGTCAGTGCGTACAAAATGTGTCTGTTGTGTTGTGCTTTGCCGGTGCACGTGCTCTTTCAAGGTTGCTGTAAATATTTGCCATATTTAGCTCCCGAGCTGTCAATGAATTGTATTAGTGAACCCTAATTACGTGTGGAGCTTTTTAATAGATATTAGCAGCAGAGTTCAGAGATGGGCGTGTGAAAGTAGCCTTTTATAAGCAAAGCTTTTCTTGTAAAATGGAAATCAATTTTGGTAAGGTGCTCATAATCAAGAAGGACGAAAGATATAAAACTGGTTTTTGATTCTGTGCAAATCAAGTTAGATTATTTCAGATCAAGTGCCGATTTCAATAGGGCCTTAAAGAAATGAAAAAACTTTTTCCGAAGCTTTTATACATTCTCAGGTTTTTTGAATTATGATGCAAAGAAATCCATGAACTATTTGCTGCCTGATTTGTACTGAAAAACGGCATTTATGCTAGGAGCACACTGAATGGTGACCGATTACGATTACTAATATGGCTATTTGACTTTAATCCCAGATGAGGGCGTAACTGTAGAAAGAGTGCGAAGATCCCGAAGTGAAGATGAGCGGTGATGGAGAAGACTTTGTTGCGTCGTTAGACATCGGCACAACCACAATAAGGTGCTTAATTGTGGGTAAAAGTGGAGCCATCCGCGGTTATTGTAATGATACAGTAAGATGATGCATTCATTCATTCATGTCGTCATACCTTTGCCAACCTAGTACTGTGACAGATGCTTTTGTTTTAATAAGCAAGTCTTGTGGCTCAGGTAATTCACATATGTGAATATAATGACGGTTAATGAGTGGCAACTTTTTTCTACAGATATTTCTTGAGCATCCTCGCCCAGGATGGGTGGAAATCAATCCGACCAAGTTGTGGAATCAAATTGTTGGAGTCATAACTGGTGCTGTGAAAAGTGCGTTTAAGCCTTACCTCATAACGTGATTTTACGTATAGCTCATCTAATTGAGTCGTTACTGTTAGTCATTCTTGGTTGTACAAACATCCGATTGACTAATTTCCGCTGTTTCTTGCAGACTCGGGAGTGCCTGTGAACAGAATCAAATGTATGGGAATCACTTCCCAGAGATGTAGCTTCGTCTGTTGGGACACCAACAACAATGAGCCAATTCACAACATTATTACGTGGCAGGATACACGTGCTACGACCTTGGTCAAATCTTGGAACAACTCCTTTTACTTAAAAGTACGTTTCAAATTGAGTCATTATATGTACGGATTGCTTCACTCAATGCAATTTTGTTTATGAAAGTGTTTCATGTTTTAATTGACCATGTTTTTTTCGTCAGGGTTTGCGGCTGGGTTCAAAGATGTTGTACGGCGTGACAAGGAACCAAAGGTACTTGTCGGGTAGTGTATTGCGGCTAATGAATGAGCAAGTAGTGATACGGTTGCTATGGATACTGGAGAACGTGGACGGAATCCGTAAGAAGATTGCTGCGAATCAAATAAGATTTGGAACTTTGGATACGTTCATTATTCACAAGTTGACGGATGGGGCCAAGCATGTTTCGGATTACAGCTGTGCAGCTCCTACGGGATTTTTCGATCCTTACGTGCTCGAGTGGGCTGATTGGGCGTTAAACATGTTCTCAATACCGAAATCTATTTTGCCGCAAGTGGTGCCCACATGTGGGAATCACTTTGGAGCCTGTAAAATCTTTCCTGGAGTTGATATTCCAATTTTGTGTTCCATTGCCGACCAGTCTTCTTCAGTATTCGGATCCGGTTTATATTCTGCTGGAGATGTAAAAGTTACGTTGGGAACCGGGGCCTTTCTTGATGTCAATACAGGTGACCGTCCACATGCCTCTGTTGCTGGAATTTATCCTCTTGTTGGATGGAAGTACGGATCTGATTTGATGTATTTGGCTGAAGGACAATCAAAAGACACTGGTACAGTTGTTGAATGGGGTAAATCTATCGGTAAGCACTGAACTCGGTGTTATGTAGTTCAATGGAATTCAAAAATTGTATAAGAGGACGTGAAACTTGCTTTTTGGAATTTTAGGACTTTACGACGATGTGAGTCAAAGCAGTGCAATCGCAGCCTCCGTGCCGCATTCGAACGGAGTGTATTTTGTGCCCGCATTTCATGGTTTGCAGGTGAGTTGTCGTAAAGCATTTTCCCAGTAAATTGTTTGAATGAATAGGCAATTCCTTATACAAATAAAGCGATCTTCTAATATTGAATATAATGAGATTAAATACTATCCATTTATCTAAAACTTTGGTGAAATAAGCGAATCCAGTTCCAGTTTAGGATCACGGAATTAATTGTATCGAAAAGAATAGCACTAGGATTTAATACAGTAATCTGCTTGCAAAATTACAGTCAAAATCGTTCATTTTTGTTGCAGGCTCCTTACAACGATCCCTTGGCTGCAGGAGGTTTCATTGGAATCACTTCAACAACCAAGAAAGCTCACTTTAGTAAGAGCCTTGCTTGAAAGCTTGGCTTTTCGTGTACATCAGCTACTGAATGTGCTTCAATCAGAAACCAGCTTTCAATTTGATCATATCAGGTAATTTGAGAACTCAAGAACTGAAAAGTAAGATCAATTGCTCGTATGAGAGAGAATCCTGTAGGATAAACAGTTCAGGCTGTTATATATGTTATATGCTTCGCGCAGGGCGGACGGTGGCGTAGCCAAAAACGACTTTGTTCTTCAAACACTCGCCACGTTAACTGGAAAACGCGTTGAGAGGAGTACAAATACTGACGCGACGGCATTAGGATGTGCCTTCATGGCAGGGATTCATGCAGGTAGAGTAATTATTTGCTTGAAAAATGTTCTATTCGCTAGAATTTGAACCTGAGTAAAAAACTTTTGCTTAAAAGTTTAATGTTTTACTTGTTACAGGCATCTGGAAATCCCGAGAGGAGCTCAAAACCTTATACATAGTTAGACAAATCCTTCTTACCTAACGTGGAACACGAAGAGCTAGTTCAAACGAGCTTTGTCGAATGGGAACGAGCACTGGAGAGGTTTCTAAAATGGCGTAGGAAGGAGGTCTAGTAGTTTTTTTGAGTTAGAGATATAAGTATTGTCAACGTTAAGAATCAGCAAGATATGAAACCTTTATAGAAGTATCAGTAATTAAGAACACTAACTTCTACAAAGCAGCAGCCACTGCTGACTACAAAGCGCATGTGCAACTTTCGTATTTTTATAGCAAGTGGCAAGCGCAAGTAGAAGTACGTGAACACAGTTACTTTAATTACAGCTGAAATTGTGTGTGCTACGCACGGTTTTATACGTAATGCATAAAGACTTCTGGAAGACAGAAGACGTGTGAATTGTACATGTACTAGTTGGATCATTACCTGTTACAATGCCTAGTTAATTTAAACTCGTCAGTTTTTTGCAACATTAGGTGCGCTGGTTTTGTGGCATGGATGTCGTATATGTCGTTAGCTACTAGTGGAACTATGCGCTCGTTATCACAAAGACGTATTGCCAATTTCATGTCTTCACACTCGTTTACGTTGATTAATATGGTGTACTATTTTTGCACATGAGGACGGCTCTGCATGCAATCTCCGTAATTTTGTGGTGACAACTAGGTGATGCGGGGGTGAAACTGACATAGAAAAGGCGTCCACTAAGCATGATTTGCGAAACGTTTCGTTTATTAAGTTGGTGAATTGACTGCAGCATTCCGATCATCTCACTTAACACACATGTTTGGCAATGCAGCATCTCTTTCTGTCCCCAAAAATACGAGCGATCGTCATCTGTGAGTGCATATCTCGGAGATGAGACTTACCTGTGTAGCACCCGCATCACGGCCGGAATCCCTTGCAACGTCTTATAAGTAGATGTCTCAAGACACCTTCCTCGGTAGTTTAACTTCGGAGGTAACTCGAACGAGACGATCACGATTCACATGCTTCTTTTTCTTATAAAGGTTATCCCAACCTTCAGGACTCGGTCATTTACCATTGAACACGTAGCGTGACTCGGCAAGGAGAAGTTCGTTGGTGCCTTGTGCCGGGTTTTGCTTGACTGGCAAGCATTGTGCCGTGGCAAGAAAACGTATATATGTGTGACAAGAAAATTGTGGAGTGAAATCGAAGATGGCTCATCTAAGTTTCAAAATCAAACTTAACTGGTCAACTTGCGTCTTGTGTTTTGTAATATGTTCAGTGATTAAACCTGTCATCACAAAGCCTACAGCTAACGGTAAGAGCAGCTTTTGACCGGTACTGCTAATTCACTTGCGTGTCACTGATTGTTTTGGGTTCTATTTTGGATTATTCATGTTTTAAGCCCTGATTGGTTATCTCTATGTTTTTGTTAAAACTCTTTTCGATCCATGTTTCTGGTCTAAACCTTGATTTATTCTTGAGTGATTTTGAAAGATGACGTATAGTAAATTTTATTCCTGTAACTACAATTTCTGCAAAAAGTATTTTCCGGGACCAGCCCGAAGGTTTACATACGTTTTTGAATTATTCATGACTCTGTTCTATCCAGTATCTAGTAATGGCTTCAGAGCAAGTGCACCGTATGAAGTTACATTCATTTGCTTATCTTGCTTATCTGCTTATCTGCTTATCTTCCAGACGGAGCGGCATTGCCACGCGATGTACGAGGAGATTCTCGGAGACTGATAGCTTCAAGAACAGACGACGGTTTCTGGGCTGGTTCTGCAAGACTCCCGACTTCTTCAGAATCTGGAGGCAATGACAATAGCAGGTACAAAATTCGTCGAGACGGTAGTTTGTCGATAATTTTAGCCAATGCATCGCATCCTAAAGCTTTAGATAGGGAAAACAAGTACGGTAGCTCAGGGTCTTTGTTTCATCAGGCAGCAGGCTCGGCACCCACAGAGCTTCGTTCATTTTCGGTTGTGTTATCTGACGTTGACGTGGTAGGTAAATATGACAAGAGAGGCAGTAGCCATTCTTCTAGCATACTAACCCATCCCGACTCCTACTCCAATTCTGGCGTGTCCAGTTACCAGATTCATTCGAATAGCATTCATCGAATGAATGCGTCGTGGAAGCTTAATTCTCCAAGTGCAGCATCAGCTTCGCCATCAACCGAGCAGCTATTGCAGTTTCTCTCTCTGTTCACGGGCGAAGATGGCGAAACACCCTTTGAAGACGCTAATGGGAAGAAAAAGGTTGATGAAAAACCAGAATTAATTTACGGGAGCAATGGAGGCATTCATGACTCTTCGAAAATACGTAACCAACCGCAACGTGCACCAGGTACAGGGCATAAGGACGTGAGAAAAGTAGATTCGATTGTCACAACGCCCGTTGTCAACGGCACGAAGAACCGGGAAAATCGAATGCCAGGAGGAGAAAAACCGATTCTCCACACCGACATTAAAGATGGAAGCTTGAAAGTTGTCGGAGGGTATGGTCCAGGCAATGGTACTAAAACACGGAGGGTGCGAAATAAGAGGCTATCTCCTACCGTAAACAGTCCAGTGGTCAATAGTCCGAAAAATATGTCAGATGTCAATGCGCTTACCATGCAGAATTTGACGAATCCGAGTGTAGCTGGGTTTGATGGCAAGGAGCCTGGGACTGCAGAGAAGGGTAACGGGACAG
>VRMD01003897.1:0-10074 GCA_009872375.1 Sminthurides bifidus | reverse complement strand
ATGATCTCGGTCTGTGTCAGTTGCAGCGACTCCGGAGCCATCCAACGAATAGGAAGGGGAATATGCCGACACCAGTAAAAGTCATCCCGAAATTGCTCAGTTCCAGTGCCGTAATCACCTATGATTATTTGACCTTCGCCTCCCACCAGGCAGTTCCGAGTGGCCAGATCAGGATGAAGGAAATTGTGGTCGTGCATCCATTGCAATCCACTTGCCACGTCTGAAAGTAAAAAAGACGAGTTGAAACTGCATTTGTAAAAGTTCCCATGCGAACTCACTAATTAACGGGTTGAAGATTTGGAGGCAATGCAATGACAATGACTCGTTCGTTTGTGTTACCTAAAGCCATTTTCGCACGGATGTTTGCGCCCTTCTGATCCAGCAACGTCACCCCTTTGGCAGACTCCAGTAAGTATTGCTTAAAGTTCCCGTTTTCATGAAGATCAAAAATAAGCAAATGCGGTTTAGCCTCGAGACATGTACCAAGGAGTTTCAAAATATTCCGGTGATTCGCATCCCGGAAGAGACGATTTTCATCCAAGAATTTGGCANAATATTCCGGTGATTCGCATCCCGGAAGAGACGATTTTCATCCAAGAATTTGGCAATTTCTGAGTCGTTGGCATCGTCACTGTCACAAGAGTACATTTGCACTACTGTCCAAGAGTCTCAAGTATAGTCTATGAAAGTCTGCATATTCAATCATTTCTATTGCTGAAATTACCGTAATTGCTTCACTACAGTCCTATGTCTCCTGGGGAACGGCACAATGTCCGCAGCCACGGCCGTCACTACGATTCCAAACCAGCCAGAGCCAAGCTGGTCGATGAACTCAAGTCGGTTTCGCAAAAAGTTTCGCGAGGGGTCATCTGAATTAATGTCCGCAGCCACGGCCGTCACTACGATTCCAAACCAGCCAGAGCCAAGCTGGTCGATGAACTCAAGTCGGTTTCGCAGAAAGTTTCGCGAGGGGTCATCTGAATAGAAAAAGGGAAAGTTTTTTGTCACTTTCAGCTTCCTTCAAATAGCCAAGGATCGCTTCATCTCGTGCAAGAAGGAGTAACAGATTCAACTGCACTTACTGTACCAGCTGTCCGTTTCCAGGTGGACGTCTTCTGGGAGAATGACTTGAGGAAGATTCAGTTCTAATTCTGTAGCCAAGGATCGTTTCATCTCGTGCAAGAAGGAGTAACAGATTCAACTGCACTTACTGTACCAGCTGTCCGTTTCCAGGTGGACGTCTTCTGGGAGAATGACTTGAGGAAGATTCAGTTCTAATTCAAGAGATTGAAAACTTAAGCGTGCGTCCCCGGTTTCACTCACGTTGTAACGAACGACTGCTTGAGCTATTGTATCGACACCTGGCAGTGGCTCGAATTCTACAAGGTCCATCCGACTGGAATGAAGTTCCGGGTGGCTCCCCCAAAGACCCGGCCGGGGTGGGAATTCTAACTCAGGGTCGTAAACTGGCGAAGGGGGGTTCTCATCCTGGGGCGGTGTTGACGGACACAGTTTTCTGTATTGTAACTGTAAAGGATGGTACAAGAAGGGATTTTAGAATAGCAACGGACCTTACAGTCGCAGCAAGTGCAAGGAAGCTTTCACCATGTCCATGTCAATGCCAAGCTTTTCAAACTGCATGCTCTCTCTTACTCACCCTGATCCATCTCCATGAGCAGAATATCAAGGTAGACAAGCTAACAAAGGAAGCTACTATGGCCAGGACGGTTACCCATGTGTTTTCAGATTCTGAAGGTTCAAGAACGTCTATGTTTACACTGTTATAAACTGGAATGTTCCCATCAACAACTTACGTAAACTTCATCAGCCTAATAGCCCACTGAGTGTCTCACCTGAGCTTTGACCACCTTCCTCATCCGCCTTGCATTTTCCCACCAGCAAAAGAAGGACAAGACCACATTCACGCCCAAGAACAGAAGGGAAAGCCATCAAGAAGCTTTCTTCAGATCGCAGCTTTCACATCCACACGATCGCTGGTTCGCTGCTAAAAAATACTATGACTTGACTGGCAACGGAATCAGAAATAGTTAAGAATGGCTTCTTAAAATGAGGAAGAAGCCAGTATGTGTCCAGTTTCTTCTGTTTCTCCAAATTCTGATCCGCTCTCACCCTTGAATGCCTCTGGGACAAGTGATGTAATGCCAATGTGCCAATTAATCGTCCAGCTCCTCAGTCTAGGTTCTTCTGCAGGTAAACTATGAAGGTCAGGTGTAATGCCGCTGCCTAGTAATTCTATCAAGCAAATACTTACAGCTTTAGAAGACCATCAATTTAACACTGGCTGACAAGATTCGTTGCTCATATTATCATCGACAGGGAACTTGAAGGGCAGAAATCACGGCATGTTTACGTCCTTCTCTCGTCAATGCCTTGGCAGGGATTTAAATCCGTGCAATGATAAAGATTCATCGTATATGAAAACACAAAACGCAAGGAGTAGACGCAAAGCGGCCTGATAATGGAAGGAGATAAAAGCCTATCATATTGGCGAATTTCTAGCATATGCGTCAACCTTGCTGATAGTTCACAAGGCAAGGATTTGGCGGATGCGTTTTGAAGCTCCTGTCATAACTCGATTGACATATGTGTTTGTCATTTTGCATTCCATCTGTCGTACAAGTGTGCAAGGGGGAAAGATTTCTATGGAGGCACTTAAAAAAGACACGCATGACTGTAAAAACGTTTTTCAAACACTTGTACTTTTTATAGGTAAGGTCCAAGGCAGTTGCGATAAGAAACAGATATAGGAATTGAACTCCAGAATAGATTGAAAATCGCGTTGAACATTCGAAATCTCACCGGCCATTTTCAAGAGAGGTGGACATTCTCCACGTTTCATGCCTAAGCAACCTTTACTTCCACAACCATGAGGTCAACATGAATGAGACCGGTCAAAGGGTTTCCAAAGGCCGCTGCTCACAGAAACTCATTTCGGGCAGCTGTAAAGTTGATGTAAAGGACACCTCGCTGGGTTCCTAAGCCGTGGTACTTGAGCTCGTCAGGGACGTAAAAGTCGGATATTCGGGGCTCCCCTTTTATGAGCTGGAATGCTGGATTGGAAACGATTTCTCCTGGCTGCTGGCCCCTAGACCAGATCATGATCATCTCGTCTGTAATGGTGTGATCGGGACCGTCATTGGATTTCGCTTTGCGGCGGAAAATGATTGTGGTTTGGCCGTCTAGTTCCCATCCTACACAAGAAAACAAAATACGTAACTGGTTACTAACCCGCATCAGTTTTGATGTTACGGTGACTTTCTCTAAAATTAAGTCATCAAAATCTTACCTGTTGCTCCTACAAGGTCGTCACGCCCACCCCAGACCGTGTCAGGGTGGGGAGTGTGTCGACCCCTGGAATACGAGTCGCGAACTCGCGAGCCATAACCACGAGCAGTGCCTACGACAATGTCCATACAATCCATAGGGGTGAAAGGATCCTTGGCGGCGTACTGCGGGTTAAAGCCATCATTGCATGAAGTCAGTAGTCTACAACATTCAGGCCGTAGTTTATCAGCCACAATAAAACTTACCTCATGAAGGATCACGTATGGCTCGTCTGCATAATCAGCCTCGCCAGGGTCTCCTGGTTGTCTGCAAGATAGAATGCTCGCTGTTAGTAAAACTCGTGATGGCAATTACACTGACTAGCACTCTTTTGAACCACTCGCCTTTCTGCTTGTCGTTTAGGCAGCGCCCTTGGCAGTGTGGCAACAGGAACACGATTGGCAGTGGGATCAAACGGCCAATTTTTGCATCCGGGTCCGAGACCTATTGGACGCCATCCAAGTCCAACGAAGGAGGTACCGTTGGCAATGAGGACAAACTCTATTTCATCTTGATCCTCTCTCCGGCCGACTTTAGTCTGAGGATGAAATGAAAGTGTCACATGAGACTTTATTCTCAACCTGGAAGCTGTTTGCAAAACTTTTAGCTTCACTAGCTTACCTTGAAAAACATGGTCATTCGGTCACTCAGAGGCACGGGGACATGCTTGGATAGGTCCAACTCAGCAGGAGACTTTGGCATGGACGTCGGATTCACTCGGCTACACTTATCACCAAAGTGGTTTGGCGTCGGGTCCGAGACCTATTGGACGCCATCCAAGTCCAACGAAGGAGGTACCGTTGGCAATGAGGACAAACTCTATTTCATCTTGATCCTCCCGCCGGCCGACTTTAGTCTGAGAATGAAATCCAAGTGCCACATGAGACTTTATTGTCAACCTGGAGGCTGTTTGCAAAAACGATAGCTTCACTAGCTTACCTTGAAGAACATGGTCATTCGGTCACTTAGAGGCACGGGGACATGCTTGGATAGGTCCAACTCAGCAGGAGACTTTGGCATGGACGTCGGATTCACTCGGCTACACTTATCACCAAAGTGGTTTGGCGAACAGAAGCACTGCTTCGTTGGCAAGGCACTGCCGTCTATGTAAACGCATTTTCCTCCGATGTTGCAATCTGCGTCTGACTCACACTCGTCCTTGTACTGACACCTGTTTCCCCAGTAGTCTGAAAAATTCAAAGTTTTAGTTATAAATCTACTCAACAGTCGATCCTAGGACATTTGAGAGCCACAGCTTAAGGGGCCTATGAACTGAAAATATCTTCTTGAAAGCAATTCTCTAAAGAGCAAATAGCTTTCACTCACCCCTTCGGCATTCACAGTAGCCGTTTCTATAGGATCCAGCTCCACTGCAAGTCTCCCTGTAACTTCTCAAAGGCACAATGTCAACATCAGCACAGGACCAGAAGAAAAACTCCGGTGAAAACTCAGGAACCTGGCGCAACAAACGGATGGTACAGTCACGGCAAGTCAAGTTTCCAGGAATCAAGACTTCGTGAACCTGTGCTCTGGAACGACAAGATGAAAGTTTAAGCATCTCATAGTCTTTTAAACTCCTGCACGAATACAACAGGACTTTATCAACTTACGTGTTGATATTGACAACGAATTCTCCCGGTGTCAAGTCCATTATTTTCTCTTCTTTGGAATTCAGTAACTCCAGTTTGTACCCTCCCTGTAGGATATGTTCAAGTGCAATTAATTGCAATGGCTGCTCACACCTTCCATCCAAAGCTCCGAACACTCTTGAAGGCAAAAAATGCCTAAATTGTTGATTTGACAAAGATCCTCTACCTGATGAGCGTAGCCCAGATGCCACGTGATGTTAACTGGGTCACCGGCAATGAGACTCGTCCTGATGTTCCCTGAAGCGAATATCAAAGGCACATCAACTCCATAGTTGTGAATTTCCAGCAAATGAATGGCAAGTGCCAATTCGACTCAATGCATGTTCACATACCCTTCGGCATTCCGCATGGTGGCTTTGTCCAAAAACTGTTTAGGAAGTCCAGTTGATACTTCCTCGCAGGTGGAAAGGTCAAGCTGACATGGCAATATCCCGACTCTGTCACAAACAATAGACTAAAAGCTACCACACTTACTTGAATAAATAACGACTGCATTTTCCTTTTTCTGTCCCAAAATGGACCGCTTCATGTGCGCAAAGTTGCGTACCGCACAAAGGCTAGTTACCAAATGAAAAACAAACGAGCCAACTTACTGAATGATACGCTTGGATTTTGAAGGGTTCCCTCGAACAAAGTGTATGTGAGTCCTAACGATCACGTTCATCATGTAACATCATTGCATCTACGGGGCGCACTTCATTAGACGGAGCATTCGAAGATTAAATCAAGGAAGTAAAAGTGAGAGCTGTTCTAGCATGCACATTGGTTGTAGCAAATACAGCATCGCAGCGTTCACCCGACGCTGCGCTGCAGCCGAAATCCTCACATACACTCATGTACAAGTGCAGAATGAAAGAAGAACGGCAAAATTATCAACCCAGTAAATAAAGACACTCCAATCTTTCTTACCTCTTATGTAAGAAGCCGTTAAACTGAAATTGCATCTGCAGAATCTGTACGACAGCAAAAGTAACAAAAGAAGATGACAACAACCCCTTTACGCTTACTCAGCATCTCTCAAGTCATCTTTTGCCTAGAGAAGGCGAAAGTGAATGCTTGCAGTTCTCCTATTGCATCAAACTTGACGTTTCAGAAACACATTTTGAGCTGATGTTGCACCTCATCATTCATTGGCTAATGTGCCGTAGATCCAATTACGATTCTGAATAAACAAAGGATTGAAGCTAGTTGGATGCAGGTCCTCACTGAAACGGCCTCTAAAATACAGTTATGCAGACAGCAGCATCGAAAAGGGCTCTTCTGTACTTCAAAAAGCATAGTTTTTCTTTAATGGATTCAACCTCACAGATCTGCTAAAGAGGTAATTAACCTGCCTAATGAAAAAGATGAATTCATCATTTGTCATCCTTGACGCTCTCCTTGTGCTTTACGTCCATTGGCTTTGGTTGCACTGTTAACACTCGGCATTGTGCTTAGAGGTTTTACAAATAAACTAATTTTCAATTTAACGCTTGGCGTACGGACCAAATTGATGCTAAGGTGATTTAGAGGCTCAGTCATTTTGGTGAGGTCTACAAAGTGTGATTGGCATTGGTGGCCGTCTTTTGGTCGTCCCATGCCATGGCTCAGAGCAGCCGCTTAACTGAAGAGCGTGTTGAAAGAGAAGGTAAAAGCCATTGAAGTATAGAGCCACGAAGGGAAGTGTGAGAAGATTGACTAGTATGAAAACTAGATGAAACTATAAAGAAAAATCTCGCGTACTAGTATTTCACTTCCCTACGGCCTTGGATTCAGCCCCTTATGCAACAGCAACAAAGAAAGTTACGACGTAATGATTAAATCTGATAAGATGTGACCGAGGTTATTCACCCAGTCGAGCATGACGAGAAAATGTCACCTTTACGACTGGTAGAAGGAATCTATCTTTGCCCTTAGCGCGAGAAAGTAGGTTGCTTTGATACGAAAGCTTCTTATGTAAGCTAAAACAGGTTCTCAAAGGAAAGGAAAGGCATTTACAATAATAGAATCTTATTTCATAGAACAGTTAGAAGTCAACGTTGATTTAAATAGTATGGAATTGCAGAGGGCATGCCAAATGACGCCGTGCTATTAGACAACTATGCGCTGCAGTGCCTTTCACTTGCAGCGAGTTTGGCAAAATCTATATATACGCTATGGAAAGTTGATCAATTAAAAAAATCGATTCTGTCGCACATACGGAAACAAAGCAGATCCTTCATATAGGGGTCTCCGGTCGTTTGCTCCTCCATTCTTGAATTGGTGGACATTGTAAAACGTTCCTGACAAGATTCTGAACCGCAGGATACCCATTAAGCAAGTCTATTTTGAAGAAACCGGCAGTTTGTTCCATGGCGTGAGCGAGGTAAATATCAGCCCAGGTGATACAATCAGTTACCAAATTTACTCCGTTATTGGCTTCGATAATTGCGTTGAAAGTGCCGAGGTACTTCGGAGCAATGTTGGTCATTATGTTGCTTACAATCGCTTGCTTCCTCTCTTCATTCGGAACAAAGTAAGCTTGCCTCCACACTGAAAGAATCAAGCAGATTAGTTTCATTATTTCACTCTACAAACAGTCTCACGTGAATATGCTTAACGCATTGACGTGTAGATGTGACATGCCACTTCATCAAATCCAAGTTGAGTCATTTGAAACTTACGATCCATAAAGTCACGCAGTGAATCCATGTATTCATCACACTTGGAATCTTCGAAAGGGTCAGTTGGAAGAAGTCCAAACTTGGCTGCGAGGTATCTGCATATGGGTTTTGAATACACCAGCTTCTGGTCTCCAAATTGCAGCATGGGGAGCTTCCCGTAAGGCACCTCTGCAAGAAAGTTGTCAAATTAGGCAAACCGGAAAGGCAATAAATAGAAATTACGCAAGGACGACTCGATCAGATTGAAAATTACTTACTATCATGCCATTCTTGTGGTAAACCGTGCTTTATTTTCCCCACATCCGTGTTGACTTGCAAGTATTCCATTGGAAGTTCGGATGTCTTTGTACTGCTTGCCAGCGTAGGCAAAGATGTAACGAATCGGTTCTGCTATTCCACGGCAGTCGTAGTAAAGAAGCTGGTATTCTGTCTCGTCGTCCATGATTCTCTTCAGTCAACACCAAGAGGTTGGTTCTACTTGCGGTAACTATGACTACTTTGCCTCTACGTTGCCAGGGTTACACTCTTTGAATTGGCTCTGTTGTCAAGCATCGGGACGGACAACGGTTGATCTCTTGACTAAAAACTGCGGCAAATGAGTGATCAGGAACATTTAATGCTGCATGACTTCTAGTAATCTAATCTACCTGCCTGTATCTACAGCTTCATATGATTGCGTTCAGCTTTATCTCTAGAAGACGATAGAGTGTTGTGTAATAGCTGCTATATTTGGACCGAATCTATGTCTACCTGATCAATATGAACGGCGCTCTCAGGATTTAGCACGACATACTACAATCAAACAAATAGGAATTAAGTGTAACAGCTTCACTACAAGTGCGTGACTACATTCAAGTCGTGTGGAACGACATTTGGATTGGCTAAAAAAATTGCAAGATCCTGCATAGTGCGCATTTATTGCACAGAAGGATGCACAGATTGAAATCATAATTAAAACTAGTTACTGGCTCGTATCAGTTACAAAGTAAACAGAGACAATAGACAATCAGAACCCAAGTTTACAGATCGACGGCTAATAAATACTAAAGCCTATTGCACGTTAACACATTTCTTGCCACACCCAGTATTGCAGCATTTGTATCCACGGCTACAGTTCCAGTCGGATGAGCAATCATCTCGAGGCTGCTTGCATGAAGAATCGCGTTGGGGGTCGTCTTTTTTGCAACGTCCATGGATGGTAAACTGAGTGTCCGCAGATTCAGCCTCATCTGCAACAAACACAATAGTTGGTAAATATCTGGTTCCAGTAACCACACGACATATCTTCCACATGTTCTGGGTAGCAGCCTACTAGCATAATACCAAATCCAAAAAGGTAGTCTAAAAAATTGTTATTTACACGCTAATTCCAGAATCACTGCCAACGCGACCACAGCTATCAAAATCGTGACTTTAGCCATTACGAGATCTGCTTTTCTTGAATGAATGCACGGAATTAGTCACAACAGAAGTTCTTACAAAAGTGCTCAAGCTCAAATGATTACTAGAGGTTCTGTGCTCGTTTCTTAAATCCAGGCAAGAGGCAAGAATGAGGAAAATACAGAAACGTTGGTGAACATGAATCATAAGCGTCGTTAGGCCATTACAATATCGCCTCAAGCATTTTGTTCATCAGTTTGTGTCCTCACATTAGCCGGAACTAGTTCAGCACATACTACGCAGCTGGAGGAAGGAATGGCGCTTTAATGTGCCATCAATGCCATTAACTACGTCTCCATCTCTGAAAACGCAACAAGTTTCCAGAATCTACAAGATATTCCGACGCAGCAAGTAACGATTTGAGGAATAATGCCGCTTCTTGTTGTGTTCATCAGCACAATAGTAGCAGCTGTCATCCAGCGAGGGCTGTGCTAATGGATGACTCAACGCTGATTAACGTTCTATGACTAATGGAACATCAGCTACCCACAATAAACGAGCCGACGACTATTGATCACCTGAAACGTACATAAGTAGTACATCCAAAATTTAAAAGTTCTTACATCCATCCAAACCATGTCATAGTAATACATCTGAGCTGCATAGTCTCGAGTGACTGATCTACATTCTTCAAACTATGAACAATCACGAAACCCGACAACGAAGCATCTCTAGAAGCAATCAGCATATTCCAACTTGCAACACAGCAGAAATTAGTCGTATCTAGTTAAACGCTACTGCTAACTTACAAGAGTAATAAAATGAATGCTGCAATTGAAAGGCTCTAGCGTTGCATCCTCAAGTTATTGAGTAAGGATCCGTATCGTACAAGTCGGTTAACAAAATACAAATGACAAATTTCTACCACGACAAGAGCATGAATACAGCCAGGACATCGAGACACTTGACCGTCTTCCTTTCCATCTATCGCCCAGTATCAACTCTCTCGAATTAAGATCCTCCTTATGATTCCGGAAGCAGAGTCGTAAATAGCCTAT
>VRMD01003896.1:0-10075 GCA_009872375.1 Sminthurides bifidus | reverse complement strand
ACATGCAACGTAAACGTATTCGTATACTGAACAGTATCTCCAGAACTTGTGTAGCTTTCAAGCTCTCCAGTAGTGCTGGAAAAGTTTTCTTTCATAAACTACATACCTCCTCTCTGTAACAACCTACAACTGCATAAACACCTTACAGACATGAACATGTCATGCCCACAGTACTTTTTACACAGAACAACAATTATAATTGCTCATGCCATTAAAATAATTTATACGCAATAATTTCGTACCATCTGAATGCCACCCCAACTCACCTTTGGTGAGAATTCTAGAGCTTTTTTAAATTTCAGTCGTCTTTTCCTTTCGCTAGCCTCCCACGCGGCGCCATTCACTAAAACTATCTACAGATAAAATGGGGCAAAATGAAAAAATGAGTGTCTCTTTAGAGAATCTCACCCTACATCCTTGCCAAAGGTTTAACATGCCAATGTGACTGAAGTTTTGGAGCATTAGAGCACCGGCCGGAGGCTTTAACGGCATATGCTTTACGGCCATAGAAAAACACAAACATGATCATGCAGCTTCGTTTTTGATTCGTCTTCTTCTTCTACAACCTATTGCGCATCTCATCATCAGCTGTACACGTCACAAGCCATCTAATCCGCATTCTCCTCGCTTCATGGAATAAAACTCGCTAAAATCGAAAAGCCTCTCAATGTGCCCCAAATCTTTTACACAGAATTACATAATTAGAGAATTACATTAAAGAGAGGGAAAGTTGTGCTTTTGTATGTGGTCCTACGTTGTACACCCATGCCCTGTCCCACGTGTCATCCTGTCTCGGTCTGCTGCACATAGCCGATTTTGTCATAAACACATTTTCTTTCCTTTTCTATTCCCCGTTACAACTTTGCACCATGTGGTCTGGAGTGCTAGTGATTCGTAAAATAAACTTGAGGTACTGTTACTTTCTCAGTCCCGATCAAACTTAAGCACAAGATGAGCACCGCCATCACTTGAGCTGGCCCTCACCTTTGTTCAGTTGCTGGTTGACGATTGTGGATACATAAACACACGTCACTGCTCAAGCGACAAGGAGCATGATCATCCTTGAATAATTACTCATTTTCCCATGCAAATACACTACTTGAACGTTTCATTCGATTTAGCGCTTCGTTAACCTTATATTCCATCGTGTTCTTTGCTGTTCAACATGTAGAGTAAAATACTTCCGCTTTCTACTCCAACAACAGCTCATTTTATCCCCATTTTCCTCCTCCTTGTCGAGTCTAGAGCCTCAAAGTCAGTTGCTTTCTTGGAAATCACAAGTGGTTTTGTATTCCAAATGTTTTTCAGTCGGCAGTAACTGGTAGTAATCCTGGGCGTAGAATTGCTCAAGCGGTTCTCCATCCTGTTATAAACCATCTTAATCTGTGCATCATCTAGCGCAAGCATCTCTGCTTTACGGTGCAGCAAGGCCTGGGACGAAAGCTCATGTTGGATACGCTCCGCGTTATCTCAGCCCAATCCTGCTCATAACTCTAGGCCTGTGCATGATTATGCGTATCTGATAAACAAAATGGCAATTAGCACCAATTACGGGTCGTTTTAAATTCGCAACGCATAATTATTACACCACTTAATCTTTGAACTACACGGGTGTCGGATACGATCACCTTCGGAGCGGATGAGGCGAGCTGGTTGTCATTCCGGACTAGGAGCTGACACCACAAGTTGATTAAGCTATTAAGAGCGGATGCATCCAGTGATGGTAGAAAAATAGCTGTGATGCTTCAACATCCCTTTACTGCCATTGCCACGATGCCATGGGAGGTTACATGCTTTGGTAATCAGTTTCAATTGGCACATTGTGCACTGCATGGATGCAAACTGCTGCAATTAACACGGGATGGAAGAGACGGTGACTGCGAAATTGCCAATTAGTCCTTTTCCGGTAAAATCTTTGCAAGTAATGTACCGTCAATGCTTTTGCATGATAACTGATTCTCAAAACGTAGGAGCGATGTATGTTGGATTGGAATACAAGTGCTTGGCCTCAAGATTGACTTGGATGATGAATTGAGATGGACGGAAGGATTTTGTCAAGTTGTAGGTGACATGTACAATTAGAGTTTATTCAAAAATTAAATTCTCTCAACTTAAATATTTACAATTTAGGATGTAAACCTGAAGTAAAGGCTTAAAAGATACCTTTGTGTATAGAACTGCAAAACTCTGGGATAATAATAAAAAGACCTCATGATCAGTACGTGAGCACGTATAAGGAAAAATATAAGAAATAACCAAAGTATCACTCCATAATTAATTGATCTGGAACGAGGAGCAGTTTGTTTCTTTCATGAAACTCATCAGTGTATGTTTACTACTACTTTATCCGAAGCTTTACAAGTGTAGTAAGAATATTTTGTAACATAAGGACTACACGGACAAGAAACTACTACAGACTGAGACGTCGACGGTGGACGTCAGGATTCGCTAAGGAATACAGAAACAAAACATTCTCTCAAACACAAAAAAATAATTAAGTTACATTCAAAAATAATAATTATATAATAATGCAAAATTCAGTTCAGCTCAGCACATGGTTCCTCTCATGATGAGGAGGATATGATGTAATGATACGTTTGTGCAACCCACAGTATTAAATCTTATGATGCTCACAGGATTAGGGTTTGCGGGCTGCAAATTATACATGTGTGATTTGTAAGTGTAGATTTATTTGTATACGACTAAATTATTAAGCTAGAAAAGTGTATGCCTATATGCTTCACTAGGGAAATGTATTATCCTTACAATGTACTTCCACCTCTCCTTCCTACAGATGCGGGTCAAGCTAATTACCTCGCTAACTAGATTTGAAGGTGCTACACATGGAGTTGTGTTTTACAGAAGTAATTTACAGCTACTATAAGAATGAAACTTGTTTGCTCTCCAAAAAGACGCTTCAGCCCACGGAAGGAGAGTGAAAGGAATGGAAATTACTTCCAAATCCAAACACATTGTTGTAAGGTTGCGAGAAAATAATATTACAAAGCTTGAATGTACAATGAATGAATCCGTAGCACTCATCGGTTTAATCTGTAACCATTTCCCTCCTACAATTAACAACTAACACCTTAGCAACTACGAATTCGTGGTCTAACCTAAATATGTGTACTAGACATCGAGCATTTCATTTCTCCCCAGTTACCGACCGTCTTGTCCCATCATCGACTGCATAAGGTCTCGCTACTACAAGTAAAAGATACGAACTATACACTTATGAACGAACGCTACCTCACGCCGGCATCACGACGAAGTACTACTCATGATGTGATGAAAACTACCAATGATTTCAAAAAATACTACAATTAATTAGCTACAATATACGAACAGCCACACCACAACTCCTGTCACTAGAGCACCCTGGGATTCTGTCATAAAACTGGATGTGGATCATTCACCCTACAGCTTCCTCAAAGAAACTTGTCTGAGGATGTTTTGGAGGGGCCAAAATTCTAAAACTTGATCAACAATTACTGCGATATGAGTGGACGCACATGCTAGTAGCTGGACATCGTAAAGGGATAGACAAGAAGAAGGCGGAGCGATTCAACATTAAGTAAGCAGATCTGGTGAGGATGAACTCCACGTATTACTACTACCTTTGGTATCTGGCTTTGAAGGAGTTCATGTGTTTTTGCCATGTTTTTTTGCTGTCAAGACTAGTAGGAGTCGCTTTAAATGCCTTCGGTAAGAATGTACCCTGAGCTGCGAGTGTCGTTATCCCATGTAATTTTTGTAACTACAACAGTTAGAAGCTGTAATGTCTGCATACCATGTTAACTTCCCTGAGTAGATGCAGATCTGGAATACATTGTACGAATGCGTAACTGATGGTACTTAAAACTACGGCTACACGGTAGCAAGAAGCTCACCACTTTTTGACAACTGTTTGTTTTCTCGAAGCCAACACAATGTGATTGCAGCCAAAAATCCTTGTTAGCTCCCCCTCATTCGTCGCAGACATGTTCACTGGTCGTCTCATCCTACCATTTGATGTCTTGCTCTGCTCCTGCTTCTTCGTCTTCTTCCGGTGACACAGAAACCGGGTAACCAGATTTGATCTCCGAGTCAAAGCGGCGGCGGAGCAGGCGGAGTTACCCGACTACGAGCCACGCTTCGGAAACTGATCTTGTCTCCAGCTCCCCTCCCGCGTCTGGAAAACTCTCCGCGTACGAAGAAGGAGCGGATCGTGGAAATGTAAATTTTAAAATTTTTGGCCCCTCTCGCACACATTTATCCTACTCGTCCATTCAGGGTTGGTAAGAGATCAAATTGCTTTGGTGTGGTTAAGGGATCAGAGGAGGAGGGACAGACGATTGCTCCCTGCCTCTTCCCGCTATCAAATCAGGCCGGGGGCAGTGCATAGGGAGTTCGGTTTCAATAATAACAAAGAGTCGTCGTCGTCGTCTTCATCTCATCTTCTCGGAATTTCAAGCAAGGGTTGCACATTCAAATGCGATGCACTCATCGTGATGCGGCAGCGTCCATGGGCCTTCAACGTCTTCGGATGGGGGAACTGGACAGGACATTAGAGTACAGGGTTCTTGAGATATTTTAATTACTGCAGACTGAAAGCAACAGAAAAATCGGACCCAGAGGTCAATCAGAGAGGAAAGTCAAAAGCGGAGAATCGTTTAGCTGCGTTAAATATTTACTGCTCAAAGCTTGAGTAGTGGTTTAATAATGTGCTATTATTATTTACAGTTAATAGTATCTAGGATAAATTGCTTCCAAGAGAACCACTTGATAATTTAAAGGACTGTCTTTTATGAATTCGCAATTATATTGCTCTTTCGGCCTCGAATTCTGAATGAGAAACAGAGCTGTATCCTCCTAATGCCATCGCCATCAGCTACTTGAGCTTCTGCTTAAGTTCAAGGACTGCAACCATAAATGTGACCTGTTCTTTCCTGTGTTTCCTGTTGTGGTAATTAGTTGGGCAGTTAATATACCACTTTGCTATGAACGAACTCATGCTTTTCCAGTGCGTATACATACATACTTCAAGCGCCTGGTCTACAGCCCACAAGTTGAGAGGCAAAACCCATTCGCACCCTCCTTTCCAATAAATGAAGTAAATCGATAGCGCATTCAGATTTAACTCCCATCTCTATAAAATTCAATGAAGCGATGAGAATTCTAGTTGAGAAAATAAACTTGGCAGCTCGTGCCAGTATTTGGAGCTGACATAGCGATTAATACGTAGAAGCAAAGAATTCACCAGAAGCTTTTAAAACTCCATCGCACAGTGGTTATTCTGCCCTCACACCTTGAACTCTGCCACAGGATGATCTAATAAGGTCTATGTAGTTCTTGTTACAGACTATACATTTCCACAAAATGAACAAGATGATAGACAGTGACTTACTTGATACCATTTTGGATATGGTGATGTTGAAAGGTTTCGAGATGCTTATTGAATTCGCGATGGATTTGTTCCGGAAGCCCGCCAACGTTGGAGAAGAATGATCTTAGGAATGTGAGTTCTTCTGTGAGGAGATCGATCTTCTTTTGAAGCCGATCATTTTCCTTGGATAGGAGTTTGACGCGTTCTTCCGTTTCGCGAGAGCGCATCTTCGCCTTCTCCCTGGATTTGCGAACGGCAATGTTGTTCCTCTCCCTCCTTCTTTTGTACTCATCACTTCCTTTGTCGACATTTTTGACTTTTTTAGAAGATGTGAGATGATGATGATGATGATGAAGACCTTTGCCGTTGAAGCTCAAAGATCCTTTGCCCCCAAGTCCGTCGTTTCCAGTGGGGATTGTGGCGGGTGTGAGGTGGTGATGGATGTACGCATTCGGGCTGTAGCCTTGGCTACTGCCGCTGCTGCTACTGGGTGACGTGACATTTGACAAGGTGTTGGTGTAATTGTTGTACGGATTGTGGTCAGATACGTTCACAGCATTCGCATTGAAATCAATTCTGCGCGGGTCCATCGGCTCCTCCTTGACGTGGATTCCATCTCCATTATTATTATTATTACTGTTATTATTATTGTTGGGATTAAAACTAGATCCATTGTGAACAGGTTGAGGCATGTACGCCAGAGGGTTGCGGTTGAATCCATTCACCCCGTGTCCATTCTGATGGCCGTTCCTCGCCGTGAGCTGAGAGTACTCCGCTTTCCCGTTCGCCTTGTCGTGGTGGTGAAGCAGTTCTGGAAACAGCCCTTCGCCCACCTCAAAGTTCGGGTCGTCGATCAAGGACTGGAGATCAAGGGATAACTCGGGGTTGTCCAAGTCAGCGGGGTCAATTTCTCCATTCTGACTCAGGAAGGACTTAACTTTGACCGTAAGCGCGGCCCGCTTGAGGTTCTCTAAACCTGTGTCGTACATTTGCGGTGATGCCATTACAGCAACGCACAACACTGCATTCCTTTACAAATCCCTTCTGTGAATCAGTTATAGTTTCTTGTACAGCACACACGCCACTTCCGCCACACGGCAAGCAGCCTTTGTTGCAGTCTCTGTCTTTCTCCCTTCCAATGATTCCAATGTCCAAGAGTTACTGCAAGATTCTTCGTCTGTAGCGTATCTTATTCACCTCAATCGCAGTCACAACAGACACAGAACCTCTCACCAGTACCCAGCCCGTCTCTTCCTTTCTTTGGCAACGTTGAGCACGACGTGAACAAAATATAGGTTACGTGTGTGTATGTGTGTGTGAGTCTGTGCTTGCAATTTCAAAAGTTGCTCTCACTCTCGCCAAATCTGTTACAACACACACATTCACTTCCTACTTTGTTCTTCCAAAAGTTATGCAATGTTCAACCTTTTCAGCTCAACCAAATTTAACGGCACTCAGTTCACTCCGTCAACAGAAACAATCCAGCGCACAAAATCCACACAGTCTTTCTCAACTTCCGTCTCGCCCGCTACTGTGCAGGGTGGCATGCAGGAGCACAAGCACACTCAACAACTTTTCACCCCCTTCGTAGATCGAGTCTTCTTTCTCCCGATTCTCTGGACCGCACTTTCTCCAGCTCTTCGCTCCCTCCTTCAAGTGTAGTAGCTGGGTTTTTCTTGTTGTAGTAGCACAAAACGTTTCTACAAAATTGAACAAATTCAGCAATTATGTCTCTCGTATCTCAAATGAGTTGACTACAGCAAAATTGAAATAATCCCTCAAATTGGGGAAACGTAGGACAAATGTTGCTTCTCAGTGAAAACGTTTCTAAACTGCTCTAAGCTCTAAGCTCTTTCCTCTTCCGCTTCCAGTGACGGAATGAAGCAAGCCCAAGTTCAGACGCTGGGTAAATTGTCCGTCGCTTCACGATACGCTGCCGTGATTTCCTCCTAAGCACTATTAGCTTCCTACAGCTAGAAACTATTGGCTCCTACGATACTGGGAATATGTTTAAATCCTCACCTGGGATGGCACACAGCAACTCTACTGCATCCTCTCAAGTCCGAGAAGGTTGTGAGGGCGAGGTGGTTACTGCTCAACTATTTCACTAACTCGCCTTTAGTTAACTAGCTTGCTTCCTAACAGCACTTGTATGAGAACAGAGATTACTCAGTCCGCACGGCTCACGCACTCCTAGCTGACTGACAGCCGTGGTAGGTTTTCCCTTTCAATATGATTTAATTCTCACCAGTGACGAGAACACTGCGAGCTCCCCACACTACACTCTAAGTCTGTGCTACGAAAGCGCAATACAGCTTGCCTACTGCAAGGCACAGACTCATCTCAACCCCGCATACGCGTTCCTGTATTCATCCTGTATGCAGTAATGCTTCCCTCTTCCTCCTCCTCCTCTTCTTTTGCATTAGAGTTTCCTCTGAATTCTAAATGCTTTCCTTCAGCCAGCTCAACCAGGAGGCGAACTCTCTCCACATTCCCACACAGTACTGCACACACGAAGTACCTTTAAACGGGTCCTTTCATCCTGTATTCCGTGTCGTGCCTCAGGACCATACGCAGATTCCCTGCACCCTTCCTCACACAGTGCCTTTTGCAGCAGCGCAGTTAGATCTCGCCCCTTAGCAATTTCCCTTGAACAGGTAAAAGAAATCACATTCCCTCTTTCATATTCAGCCTGCTATAGCACGAGGCATATGCGTCCCTTTTCCGCATCCAGAGAGACTACTTGCTTCCGCCCCACAATTAATAACAGCTCATGGTGTAAGTGTAAAATCACTTTGACTCTAACCCGTTTCCCTTCAACTATTTAGCACAAATCACAAGATCACATTCCCGACCAACGCAACAGGCAACCTATATCTTCAACAGTGACATTCTTTAATTATGCAACTTTCTTCGCGCGACCTCAATCCCGTACCCAAGTACACAGTCTGTGCATGTGAGCGAACGTAGGCCAAGCTGTGGCATCTGCCCTGCTGCCCTCATCAAGAATTTGGCTGGAAAGTAACATCGGGTTGATACAATGCCGGAACGATACGTGAATAACTTTATTTCCCCAATGGAAACATTTTGAGCTTGCTAAAATCGTCGCCAGAATACAAGGAAACGTCCTGTGTTCCCATCACAAATAATTTGTACAGGATCAGCAGTATTGTATTGAGATGAAAGTCGTTGTGAAGCAGAACGGGATGGAAGAAAGAGATAAATCAAACGTTCGGCACAAGTCATGCATGAGTCAATAACAGAAATGATAGATCAAGGTGGATGGAAGAGTCTGTTTGATAAACTAATAAGATTACCAGCTGGCTCATGGGACAGTTGAAACTTTCTCGAAAAATTTGTACGTTTCCGTCCCTTCATCCCACGAAGCTGGAAGAAAGCCTTCTTGCCGTGTTCGTGTATCTGAAAGATGACGTTATACTTCTGGAGTGTAATGCAAGAAGCGTAATCTTAACAGCATGTGAGTTGAATGAACGTAGGTGCTCAAGGCGGACTTGAAGGATTCTTACGTGGCGATAGATAAGCCGGCTTGACATTACTCAGGTGAGTTGGAACGCTGGAGCATCATTGATGGCCAGAGTCCAAAGCGGAGTTGCATACAGTATTCATCACAGAAAGTAATTAGCGCCACCGCACGCACTGTCGCATTCTCAAGAAAACAGAATTAGTGTCTTCCGTCCGTCTATCAATAAGGTTAATCTTCTATCGGGAATTTCCTTGCTGACGCGTTCATCTCTGTTAGTGACTCCATCTCTCATCATTGCTATAAATGTTCCCTGTGCCCAGTTTGACACTTTTTGGGCACCGGTTCTAACTCATTGGATGCTCGGGTGCAATGTGCATAATCAGGCTGGCAAACACCCGCTTAGTCTTTCCTGGAAAGCCGCTGTTGCAAAAAAAATGATCACTTTTGAAGCTGTCCGCAAAACTTCCGTGAAACTTTTACAGGAAAAAGCCCATTTTGCATGACGAGGTACAGAGTCACATCAAATTGTCCTTCCCAAGCGTGCACGCATTATTATGACACCAATAAAGTGCCGCTTCACCCACTTACTTGTCTTGTTAATTCTTATCATTTTCCTATCACTTGTGTACGATCTTGGAGGCACTACTGCCTCCGGCAAATTGAGTAGACGATGGTTTTTGACAGCAGATGAGACCCAAAAGAGTAGAAGATGAGAGAAAAGTTGTATTCAAATAGGATCCTCTATCATTTGCTGGCTTTCATCCCATCCTGTAGTATGATAACGGGGAGGAGGGACAGAGTACTTTCGTTCGCAAAATCACTTCAATAATCGCTAATATGCAACTTGAGTCATGCTCAGCGGCAGGGAAAGGGATGAAGAAGTGCATCCTTATCCCTCTTTCCTGCTCTCTCATTCAAGTCATTCAAGTCTCGTTCCTCTCTTTCATAACCGTGTTATGTAGATTAGGTCAAAATCAGTACGAACCAAACAGGGTTATAGCACGTCCGCAAAAACATTATACGATCAAATGAAAGTGAGAACAGATATATCGTCTCCATTATTACGTCGCTCTTGCATCCATTTACCGTATTTCGCACCACGGGGCCTACTCTCCCACTGTAGTAAACAGGCCACACCAAAACACATAACTCTCATTCTCACCTATGTTCACCTTCCACATCCTAATTATTCTTACCTAACACTACTGCCCTTAATCTACAAATTC
>VRMD01003895.1:0-10076 GCA_009872375.1 Sminthurides bifidus | reverse complement strand
TGGTCAGAAATGGATATCGAATCATCCTATCCAATTATGATGCTTTGTACTTTGATTGCGGTTACGGGGCATGGATTGGAGAAGGGAACAACTGGTGCTCCCCTTACAAGGGCTGGCAGGTATGTACTTTGAAATCTTTCACTTAACTGAAATGCTCTATGAGTGCTGGGCAAAGGTTCTCGGTCATTTAGTTCTGTTACTGATTTAAATTCTAGAAAGTGTACTCAAATGACATCCGCACCATTTTGGCTAAGCATTTGACTCAAGAAGAAATTGATCGAGCCATTCAAAACAATCAACTCCTTGGTGGAGAGGCTGCCATGTGGAGTGAGCAGGTTAGATAGTACCTCGGTCGTAAGATCCGAATCCAAGTGTCCTAATTGTAGTTATAGCTGGAGCTCTAGTTTGGATGTACTTAACCAAATCCCGTATTTATCTAGGTGGATGAGCAATCAGTTGGTAGCAAATTGTATCCCCGGCTAGCTGCTTTAGCTGAACGACTGTGGTCCAATCCCACAAACACCTGGTTTGAAGCTGAGACCAGGATGGTTCACAACCGAGACCGCTTGGTACGAAGGGGCATTGACGCTGATCAGCTGCAACCAGAGTGGTGCCATCAGAACGAGCAGCTTTGTTATGGCTAGTCCAGAAACCATCTTTGTTTTTTAATTCAAACCAAAAATTTAAATAAATACGTTCAATTTCAATTTATTATGTGTTTATTGTTCATGCAACACTGAAACAGTGCTTGGCTCTTCCGTAAACATCTCGTGCAAACCATATTGCTTGTCATGAGTTTGTACAGCTCCATGCAACGTGCCGAAGCCACATACCATTATTCCACTTTCAGCGAGGGCAAGTCAAACCATTCAAAAGTTAGCAACTTTTGGTGATTGATTTGAGGCTTCGTAAGAGTCTAACTATACCATAACTAAATGCATACAAAAGATCGATTGTACTAAAGGTTTCTTTCATTCAGCCTTTTCGGCAATCAAAGAAGCCCAAAAACAAAAGGTGCTTTGTTTTCAAGCTCATACTTCTTTCATTTTTTCTTTCTGGAGGTCCAACATCTTCAGATTCATGTTCACCTTCCACCAGCAAATATGTACATGCCAATAATATTCCATGTGCACCTTAACCACTGGAGTAACCAGAAATTCATGAAAAGAACGTAAATCTGTCGTTGTATTTGCCATGGCAATAGTGTTGCCTCAACATTTACAGTGAGACCAGCAGCGTCTTCCACCAGCAAATATGTACATGCCAAAAATATTCCATCTGCACCTTCACCACTGGAGTAACCAGAAATTCATGAAAAGAACGTAAATCTGTCGTTGTATTTGCCATGGCAATAGTGTTGCCTCAACATTTACAGTGAGACCAGCAGCGAATCATTTCGCCCGTTAGCATTTCCGAGATGAGCTCTTATTTAGGTTAGCGGTGAGAGTTTATGGGCGTTAGAAACGTTTTTTCCTTGCCTCATTTGTGTGTCTATCTTGTGGAATGATTGAAGACTTGATTAGTGTTTGTATGGTATTTCCTTAGTGCAGGCCACTCTTCCTGACTAAACGTCTAGCAGGTGCAAGAGTTGAGTAACATCATGTGATTTTAAACTGGAATTGAATATAATTTATTTGTGACTGAATGTAAACGATAAATATCTTGAGTCAAGTTTAAACCGTAAACGAGTGTAAGACATAAAAATACGACGGTTACGTACATAACTAGGCTAAAACGAGTAGGAACTTGGACATAGGAACGCATTATGATTAAGATAAGAACACAGATATGAATCTTCGTATACGTGTCATTGGTGTAAGACTGAATATGATTCGCTTGGACTAGTGTCATTTACAAAAGCTCATAATTAGGGCACGACTCAGTTAAGAAAACTAATACTCGTGTCAGATAGTAAGGATCAAGTAGTCTACACCCGACTCATTCAGACCATTTAAATTAATAAATCCAAAACTAAAGACATTCATGTTTAAATAACAAGGGAGTGGGTCTTATTGTAGTATAGACCAACATGGAACAGGACGCTCTTGATAAATCCGTACTTTAGCTCTTTTGGATGACATACAGCGGAACGAAGAACAGCATGTGTCACAACAAATGAAAGTCAAGTCGGAGAGTGTGACGCAAGAAACGTTGATAGAAATGGTCTATCCAATAGACATAATGTCATCATGATAGCATGTGGATATCATTGAATTTTGGGCAGCGGAAAGAATTTGAGTGGGATTGTGGTGGTGATGCTGATGGTGATGATGAATATGCTGTTGGTCCTGATGGACGTAATGCGGAAGGATGTCGTTGGAATTTGTTTGAATGTGTAACTGCATGGTTGAGTTAACATGAAAATGCATGGGAGCATCATCATCGGGATCTTCCAGGTGGACACAGTCCTTGCCAGACGCTTCCTCCCAGGCGCAGCTAGAACCACTCTCGGCGTCTTCGCTCCCACTTCCCCCTCCTCCACTTCCGTTTCCGCCTCCCCGGTTAAATCCGAATGGCCAAGTCTAAAACCAAGTACATTATTTTAGCTTATCCGTCTTTCCCTACTCGGATTGTTAGTGTCAGGTCTACCCCACCCGCTTTATACTGAAATCTACTACCGTCTGTTACATCGATCTCCTTCACCATCAAAATTACAGTTAGAATTTTTGCACTCGTCTTGCTCGTCTTCTTCTCAAATTGATAAGCATTACGAGTCTACTTTTAAAATTAAGCTGATAACGCCCGTAAACGCCTTGCTCACGGTGAACTTGAGGTCATGCTCAAAGCCGTGGCTCCGTCTACTCATACGCGGGCACGGGTGTAAAATCTTTCTAGATTTCTGGCGTCAGTTTATTTTACTGTGAAGACCTTGGTACGCACCAAAGGTGCCGACAACGTCCCCCTTGACACTTCTGAAGTACCGATCGGCAAAATAATACTGCTCCCAGAAACTTGTATCAATCTGAATCGAGTGAAGTAGAAAAAACCTAGCTCTATAAACAATGAAAGTGTACTGCTCCTCGGCTATTATGAATTATTTTGACTCGTAATGCCACTATTCTGTTGACATTGTGGTGTACCATTGAAAATGAATGACCCTTTCATCAAAATATGCTATCCAAAGAGCTAAAACACCAAAAGGGACGATCATAAAATCCTTTCGGTCACAGTAGCGGTAGCGGGTCTTAAGGGTACTGGTACTTGTTTCTACACTCTCAAAATAAACTGGGGCAATAGAAGATGCAGGGCTTGGTCGGCAATCACTTTGCGGCTAGGAAAAAGCTACCTTTGCTTTTGCTCATAATGCCGAAGTAGTAAAATTGGGCAAACCTCTGGCTGAATGACTCCAATTAAACCTAGAGCCTGGTCGGCTTAAGCGCTAGTTGATGAACCTCATGTATGACATAATATGATGAAATTGAAACTTCAACCTACCAGATTCATTGCAGGGTGAATTGAGTCATCCGAAGTGAACGGTTCATCCCTTAAAATCCCCTTTAGATGGGCAATGTAAGACGCTGCCAACCTCAACGTGTCTAGTTTGCTCAATTTCGTGTCTGCTGGCACCCAAGGAAGCGTCGTTTTCAAGCGACAAAATGCTCTAGAGAATCAAATAGAATTATTCATTTAAATCAAATACCGATAGATTAGGCCGACAGGTCAAATTCAGGAGGCAACAATTAATGCCTTGAAAAACCCTGACTAATCTCAGGTTACCGAAAATACGAAAGGCTTGTGAGTAATTGTTCTGCACAATACTGCAAATGCGCTTATTAGAAAGAAGAAAACCCCTGAATAAATGAAACCTACTCTCAGTAGCAAAATTCAACTCACCTGCTGAGAACCCGCATACGAGCCCGTTCCCTGGCGTTTGCAGCGTTCCGTTGAACGGGCTTTTCTTTGTGCAGCGACAATGTCGACAGGCGATGATTTTCAGCATTCTTCTTCTTCCGCGGCATATTGCTGCCAAAAGGAAAGACCGTAAGTACAGGGGAAGGTATAGAAATTGTATCCAAGAATTACAATCGAGTCTCTTAGTTCCGTTTTCGTTCACTCATTTCCTTATCAAGCCACGATTACTTTTAGAACTACCTGGTGTACACGATTGTATCGAATTGATGATCGCCAATTGCTTGAGTGCAGTACACTGCCGCACATTTCAAATGATTGAGGCAATCTTCTTGATTCTGTTGTAATGAACTGGTCCGAAAAATGAACCAAATGAGCATAAATACTCAACGATACTTCTATGTTTACATCATCCGCGTGTTTACACAGTAGCTTTTACCGGTTGAGATTTTATAGCACAAAAACTGACGAGAACATTTGGAGGAGTAGTGCCGTAGACGCAGATATTGTATTTTACGGCCCTGTCAATATGCTAAACAGCTGGAAGCTTTACTTTTTAATCGATGCCGATGCAAAAAAAAATCCTGAAAAGAAGAAGCGATAGGGGCGATGCTAGGGCAACAGTCGGTTTGTGCCCGAGCACTTGCAACGTTGCAACGATCTACTATGACCCTATCACTTTGGAAATAAGCATGTAACAGTCCCATCTTTCCTTTAGGAAAATGTGCCGATCACATTGATACAATCTGCTACTATGACTCGTATGATCTAATGTGATGGTGTGAACGTGCAAGCTGAAATCACTTTGAAATTGATATTTAAGATAGGCGTGGGCGATTCATGTATCAAATTCGTATCTGTTTCAGCGTTTCAATCAAAGAATTTTACAAGCGGTTACGTTACGAGCTGACGATTGTTCGCATGGATGCCGTTATTAAAATGAGCTGTACGAATAGAAAGACTCCACGTAATATTGATATTGGTTTAAATTAATTTGATTACCTTGGAATGTTTCAAGTTGGGGCCACGGAAATCCGAAGCAGACTTTAACCAATTCTATGAAGTTACAACACACACGATCAGAAGACACAGTAGGATGGATTCAGCTTTTTGATAGGTTCTTCGACTATTACTCTACAGATCCAGACTTTGATGAGCTTTATCTAAACTGCGAAGATGTAACGGTGTGGGAGGCGATTTCTTGCTTATTGATAACCGAGATGGGTATTCCGAACGACTAATTCAGGAGCTTGTGGTCCGAAATTGATGTTTCTCCACTGGATGTGTGATGCAGAATAGCCGTGGAGCTGGAATTATTTGTTAATTATGGTTGCGCATTCACACTGAAGGAGACTTTTTAAGAGCAGCTGAGCATGAAGTAGGACCTCGTTGACGAGGTTCAATGAGGCATTGAAGGAAAAAATAAGGGCGAATGATTGATTCCGAGTTTAGGAAGAGAGGACAAGCTCCGGAAAAATCTCCGCCTTGGTATTCGGAAGCACGCCTTAAGATCGTCTTAAGCATTCTCGTCAAGGAAGGGAAAGTGCTCGAAAACTCATCCGGAACGACTTTTGAGCCAATCACTGTAGGGTACAAAAATATCTCGGACTTTTTCTCCCCACCGTTTAGTAATGAAATGCAGTAACGCGCATTCAACCGTCTAATGGGCAACTCATCCTTTATCCCTTCAATTGCAGCGGTAGCTCGTAGCTGTACCTCATTTTGCAGAAGTAACGCTATTGAGGTTTACAGCGACAATTGCTAAATGAAGGCATCTGATTACATGACCTGCTCCGGTTTTTTGCCACCTAAGCAACCTAACCAGCCATACAGCCTGAACAATGCTTCTGACTTCGGAAACGTGGTATCTAGGAAGATGATAATTGTAACCAAAGTCAGATTGGAGGAAAGAAATCAAAAGTCTCAGGATAAAATATTGTGCTGACTTTGCCTTGTGGTGCTGCTAATATAGGCTCTAGTCAGGTTTTAAAAGCATAGGTAATTTGAAAGCTTGAATACAATTGCACACAAATCTTGTCATGCTTGGATCATGAGATCCTGGGATGATTTGGGTGGCATCATAAACTATTTGCACGGTTATGACTTTACATTGACAACAATTTATGAAAACAAGTAGCTTTCAATTAGCAATGTCCATTAACTGCGGTGGGGCTCTCTATTAGTGTTTCAACCTGAGAGGCATTGGTAGGCACCAACACTTTTCCAGTGCTGTGTGGTCCTTGTTGGACAATTATCCTGGCGACAGTGTCTGCTTCAAGTGCGCAAAGTGGACAGGCTGATGATTTGCCAGAATCATTTAGACGGCGGGCCAGAATAGATCCGGTGTCCTAGGGTTGTTGTTTCTTCAAGTGGCGAAGGAGAAGGGTAGTGTGAGACAAAATCTTTCTCACAAATGTTACATGGCGGGGTTCGGGGATGCTGTTGAGAACGCGTGATCCTAATCCGTTTCATTGCACCCTTATATTACACGCGCTGGAAACTTGTCAGCGGTTACAGGATTTTGCTTCTCAATTAACCATGAACTCTTAACGACCTGTCAAAGTTACGCTTGGATGAGAAAAAACTGAGGATGGTTTACTACACGTTCTCTATTCATACTGGAGTGAGAAATTCCCTTACACTATTTATTTGAAAGCGTAGTCTATTGCCTCGAAAGATTTAGTTTCCCAGCCCCAGATTTCCACGTTTTGATTTGGGGCTATATCTCATCTAAAAGTATTCTGAGAACTTGATTGAGAAAGCAAATGCCTCGTGTAGCAATCTAAGGTACGCAGAGCACTGTAAGAGAAACACAGCAGCAGTGTGGCTGTGGTAAGCGCATTCATTGAGCTATTATATAAGTTATCGTAATGTTAATCCGCCTATGAATCTCGCATGCCGGGAAAAAAAGATTTTTTTAATGATATTAAAAAATAGACCCATGAAATAATGACGCGCTGTTTTTTTTGGTATCGAATTCTGAGAAGTAATAGAGGCTAACAAATGTACAAATGGTGTTGAAATAGGTGTACAGGCGCTGAAAAAATAAATATTATGCATTCGAAAAAGTTAAATGAACCTTATCAACGAAAAATGCGTATCTTAGTGTGTGCATTAGCATCCCTAAAGGATCAGCAACTTCTGGGTATTGCTTCGTTGCCAGCGTGCTAGTTCCTCCGATCTACATGGCGAATTTAACAGTAAGCCAGTAAAAGTTACAACTGATAAAATTTATGACCAGAAACACTAGACGTTTAATTACAAGTATATCAATACAGTTTTTGAGTCTGTCCTTAACGACTTCCTCTCAGTCTGGATGAAACTTAAAAAGCTTCAATACTCCTTAAGAGGCATCACATGCTCTTAAAGTTCTTTTCAATTTTTAGGATACGAGGAATAAGTTGCTAATTTCAAACGTTTCTTTAGAGGTTTGTATTTTGCGAACTGAACCAAAGAAATCGGTAATGCGAACTCGATTCGGATCGCGTGGAAATAAGTCCTTGCGCACTCCAACTGTAGAAATACAATTCCATTTAGGACATACTTCTAGCTGCAATAAATAAGGGGCTTCATTAGCAAAACATTTTTCAATGCGGGACTCATGAAAATGTTTCGTAAAACGAAAACTTACAAACTGGCCCATGGTTTTTTCGCTGTCAGGCTTGACTTTTTCTAGGAACTCTAGAGCGTAGTATGTGTACCGATCAATGATATAAACTCCAATACTAGAATCAACATGGTGCTGCGGAATGAAAACAACATACATCTTAATTTTTCGAATCGCAAAAACCTGCTTTGTTGAAGTTAATGATGCGGAAGGAATTGAAAATGTATAATACTCACAGACAACGAGTCTTCACCGACCAAACTACTTGCAACTGCAAGAATGTTTGGAGAATAGAACTTATCGTACATGGACGCAGCTTGACAAGTATCCACCATGAAAAATATTTCATTATATCTGCACAAGAAAGAAATATGTCAAGCTTATGCACGGAATGTTTACAAATCGTAAAAGCATACAGCAGCATGATTCAAAGGTTTACTTTTTCTTTTGCCACATTTGCTCAAAGGCGTCAGCAAGCTCAACATTAGTAATTTCTTCCGAATCTTGGAACTTCAAAAATCCATCACCTCCATGACCTGTCATATATATTAAAATATTGCTGTGCTCGTCAGATAGCAAACGTTTTGATCTAGGAGTCTCAGGTTGTACTCTGCCCGTCAATAGTCTAACAAAATTTTCCACAGTCACCTCGTAACCCCTAGATCAAAAAGAGACATTGTTGACAAACAACTTCATTGTCATTGATCATCCATGCTAACCAGTAACCCCAACTAGACTTTCATCGTAATATACCTGTAGTCAACTTCTACATCATCACCATACACATCAATGTTCTGATTTGCATTGTTGAAGACAGTCGCTGGTGTGGGATTCCGTGGATTACAAGCCATGTCGTCCGCAATCATTAGTATTATTTGACTATCAGGTATACCAAGTCTCTTAACACTTCTGTATATTGATAGCACGTTGGCTACATGACGGTAGTTAAACCAAAACCGGGATGTGTCGACAAGAACGGCCCAATTGTTGGTGTGATTTGACTAAAATCCCAAATCATATGTTGAAATTGAAAGCAGTAATGACGCGCTAACGCCGCGCGATTTTAGTAAAATGCATATACTTACTGATAGAAAGTCTATGGAGTTACTAAAATTTGTCACCATGAGCATCAACCACGCACACATCCATCGATTCTTGAAACAGTGGAACATCATTAGAGTTTATTCTGAAAGCCAAAAAGTTACAATTAATTAATTCGAAACTTTAATTAACTTGGCTTGCAAAATAACAAAATATGATTGTTTCAATCATTCCCTTGTCTTACTGCAACTTCCACATGCAGTACAGTTATAACAGCCAACTTGACCAGAACCAAAACTATGGGCTCAACCGGGATTTGAACCCGGGACCTCCTGCACCCAAAGCAGGAATCATACCCCTAGACCATTGAGCCTTCTTATGGTACTAGAGGGCTGAGAAGATATTTCAATGGCAGTAACTAGAGCAACACTACCCCCTGAGCGAACTTTCACTTAATAATTTCAATTTCATCCTGCGTAATAACAACTCGTTGTCGTTATCAACTCGACAAAGTTCATCAATAACGCCGATGTTTGCAAAGATGTGTACATTTAATGTTGCCTACACTAACTCGAGTAACTGCTTATCTTTGTTAAATAGCACTGGACTTCGAGGATCACAGCAGCTGCACGATGTTGCGAATGTTAGTACTTGCAACTACTGCGAACGATTATTTATGTACATATCTTACGTTTTAAATGGAATTCAGCAACTCCAAATCAGTGATTTCCTTTAGATTTAAAACTTTGACCCAGTAGTGCGATGATGCAATATCGGAAGAATGAATAGTTGATAAAAAAGGAGTTGAATCTGTTGGTTATGATTGCATTCTTCCCTAAAAGAAAACAAAAAGCTTCATCTTACACATGTATCGCGTTTACAGGTTTCGCGTAGGCATGCCGAAATACTCGAACAATCGCAGTCAGTGCAATGTTGATATACTCAACTTACCTGCTCTTCTAGGGCAATCTAGTACACGCCTTGCAAATCGGGCACTGTAACTGTAACCTGGGAGATGACCGTCTCGTTGGTGTAATATTAAAGAGTGTTTTTTACATACATTCGTGATTTACAATTTACGCACCCATAAGTACACTCCACATCAGCGTGCAGCGCATGTTAAAACGCGTAAAAACAAAAACTCACGTTAAGAATAACAAAATAATAGGTGAATAGTTAAAAATATGTTCCTTGCGGTGTCACCAAGTTTAAAGATTTCATTACGAGTTAGTAGGACTAATACGGTATTGTCGATAGAATTACTACAGACAGAATTTACAATCATGCTAGCTAAACGTACATTGATGATCCATAATATTTTAAATACTTATGTTTCGGTAATAAACGATCAAGTTCTGCGCAATTTGATGCATTCAAGTATTACAATGCTCCAGCTCCAGGTCACTTTTTCCGCATAATATGTAAACTTAATGCGAATGTTTGTCATAAAATTAACTCGCCGCTGTCTGAGTAGGGCGGGAAAAATTTCATGTTTCAAATTGCGAAAAAAATTGCGCGTAACTGCAAGAGCGTGCATATATGTGCGAGTCTGGGCTTATTCCGAGCTGAGTATATAGCT
>VRMD01003894.1:0-10077 GCA_009872375.1 Sminthurides bifidus | reverse complement strand
GTGAGAGCTGTTAACAAGAGTCAGCGAACTGTAATCGTTTAACTACCACTGGAACTGGATATACTAACCATCCTACATTTGACCTCACATTCAGCGTATGTTCATAACTATAAGTTATAACTATGTACACTTATAAGTCGGTAAAACTAACGGTAACATTAATGACAGTTAATTGTTGTGAGTGACAAGACGCGCGAACTGACACTTGCGGAAAACATTTGCCGCATAATGCGAACAGCCGTTACAATACATACGTGTACATATGTTCCGCAAATTAGGCTGAGATTCCTTACCGCCAACCTGTATGACTGCATTGAATTTGCAGTCACGTCGTCTTTTGCGACGCCAGGATTTTTGCAAACGTATTTGTTACGAGAAAGGAGAATAAGGGTTTCAGTCGCACAATTTGTTACAAAAATGGAAGAAAATATGCAGGATATTTATTGAATAGTCATAATGTAGTAGGCCATATTCCGTAATTGGCTTCGTTACTTAAAACAAAATGAGTAGAAAGTGTCTAGACCATGCTGATGCCTTTAGGAGCATAGACTTTACCGTATCCGACAACGTTATTAGGATACACATTATCTGGAATGTCTCCGCAAGTCTGACCAATAGCTTCGGTTGGAACGGAGCTCTGCTCCAATATTTCGCGCATCCTGTCCACGGTCAAGTCAGGGTTCTTTGACATGTACAGAGCGGCGATACCAGCCACATGAGGAGCAGCCATGCTGGTTCCGCTCAAGGATTGGTATGAGTTATCTCTCAAGAAACCAGAGGATTTGATCTTTTGCCCTGGAGCAGACACGTCGGGTTTCCTCCGACCATCTTTAGTAGGTCCTCGGCTGCTGAATTTAGCAACCTTGTTGCTGCTGTTGGTGGCACCCACCGCAATAGCTGGACCGTAGTCGGCAGGTGAGCCTGTGCTGCTACACTTGGAACCGGAGTTACCGTTAGCGAAGATGGGGATTTGGCCGTTATCAATCCAGGTGTTGATGATATCGTCATAGAAACGAGTTGGGCTGTCACTTCCCCAACTGTTGCTGATGATGTTCGGACGTTTAGAGCAGTCTTTGTCACTGCCTCTGTAATCAGTTGGACAGGCCATGAATTGGCCGCACTCACGTAGTGCCATATCGTCACCAGAGCCAATGGCGTTTAAAGCCTTGCACGCGATCCATTTCGCATCAGGAGCGACTCCGTAGCCCATTTTGCCGACAATGCTGCCAGTACAATGACTTCCGTGACCCTGGTCGTCCCGAGGCTTGCGGCTACGCAAGAAAGTCAAAGGGAATGGAATGGTCGCATCCAGCCAGCCGTGGTCGTCACGGTAGTTGTCTTTCAGGATCTCGTGAGTTTCACGGACGCCCGTATCAATGACGCCTACAACAACTCCTTGACCGGTGAACCCCTGCTGCCAAATTTCAGGTGCACCAACGTCAGCTACTCCCCACTGGACTTCGTTTTGACGAATGTGAGGTCCATCAGTGATGCTGTCTTCGTTGACCTCCAGATTTCCCAGGAGCTTGTATTCCCTATTTGCTTCAATGTAGGTTACCTCGTGGCTCTTCTTCAGCTCGTTAAGAAGCCCAATGTCCATATCATGGACAGCAATCTGGTTCAAGATCCAGAGTTGCATGAAGTTGGGCCCCGTGCCTTTGGCCACCTGACGACTCTTGAGGAACTCTAGAGTCTCAGCCTGGTGTTTGTTCGCATTAGCGATGAGGAGTTCCGGAAGGGTGTCATGGTTGAAAGCCTTGCCGGTGGCGTGGTACTCGGCTTTGAATTTCTCTCGGACTTCGGCGTTGCTAGGGCCCTTGAAGTGGAGAAAGGCGGTGATTCTTCCCTTCCTAGCCAAGTCCTTGAATACTTGATCTTCGATGTAGGGAACTGCAGTGACTGCCGTGATACAGACGGCAATCAAGTAAATGACAAAGTCCTTCATGTTGTTCAAGTGACAGTGCAGGGACTGACTCTAGAACTGATGATGAATTGCGTTCGAATGTTTTACCATGAACAGANCTTCGATGTAGGGAACTGCCGTGACTGCCGTTATACAGACGGCAATCAAGTAATTGGCAAAAACCTTCATGTTGTTCGTTCAAGTGACAGTGCAGGGACTGACTCTAGAACTGATGATGTATTGCGTTCGAATGTTTTACCATGAACAGAGCATGCTCTTTATACAGCAGATCATGACGCAAGACGGTATTACCATGTTGGTAACAACTGCTAACTTATTATGTGCCCGTTAGCTTAAAACAGTTGTATAACAACTCGAAAAATTTGTTGTTTCCCTTTAAGGATTTTCTGCCGCTACCACATTTGCTTCATTCGTCTAACATTATTGCTGAATTTTCTGCTGCCGCCATACTGGCATCATTTAATTAACAGCGTGGTGGACCAATGGAAGAGACGCATATGTCCACTCACTACGACATTTGCTTCATTCGTCTAACATTATTGCTGAATTTTCTGCTGCCGCCATACTGGCATCATTTAATTAACAGCGTGGTGGACCAATGGAAGAGACGCATATGCCTGCCATTTATTTGTTAGTCGAACAGTTGAAGCTGTTTTCCCAAAAATCAATATTTTCCATTTGTTGCACAACTAAATATCAGGTGAAGGTCTTGGACATCAATGAATGTGAAACTCCCTTTGGTTGCACAGCTACCAGTTGCCCTGAAGTCACCATTACCTGCTTTAATACCAAGAGCAATCAGCAGGTGCGGCAAATTAAGACATCGCAATCACAATGTGCTCAATTAATGCTAGAGGAACAGATATGATGTCGATGTGCTCATCACCACCATTAATTGGATTAACCTAATACTTATTACCTTTGCTCGAAACCTGTTGTGTAGGTTAGGATGGGACAACGAGCTTTGACTAAGCCAACGTAATCTAATAGACTTTTGCCGTCATGGCCTCCATCAATAATTAATTATTGTTTTTGTTCTGAACTGCTAATCGCTGCAACTCTGCACATCTAAATCCATGCATCGTCAGATTTGTGTTTCAGCTTACCGCTGACAAAATGATTTCACGTAGACAGACATTTTGGTCTCGTAGACAAATCGGCTTCAAAACTTGAGACCAGCCATGAACATAAATCTGTACATTTGATCATCTGCAAAACTCACCCATGATGCTATAAATTTTTTACATTCTTCCTGTAATGCTGTTCTACTGCGTTATTGGTGAATGAGTCACATCTGTTATCCTTAGAAGTAAAAGATTTGAATGCATATAAAACGGCGATTTTTTCCACATGGCCCTGGCATTCAATTTTTATTGACTCAAATGCTTTCTTGAACCGATGGTGCTGAATATGAAGCTATATTGCCAATAAACCTTTGGGAAATAAACTCAGCTAGCTTTTAGCCAACGGGATGAATTCTCTCAGCGCTTTTCACTGGACTCGCGCAGTCTTTCCGCCTGGTAATGCACTAAGACCCTATCAGAATCTTTTCCTAGCTTCCTTATGCTTGATTTGCATTCTCCATAGAATTGAATTCGCTCTGAAAATCATAACGGAAATCTACCGCATCCTCGTCCAACTTCACAAAGACTTTTTTGCAGACTAAACGTTTGCGGAAGAGCCAGGCGACGATGATGCAAACAAAGTAGAATCTCCCACGAACCGGGCGGCGGAGTGGGAGCTGATGAAATACACAATGAGGATTTTTTAATGCGAATCCCGGCTTCTTGCAGCGTGGTGGAGCCATAGCCGAACCCACATCTGGTTTAATGGCTCGAAAAGCTCTTGTTCCCTTGCCAAGTGGTGATTTCGCCGAGAAAAACTTAATTCATTCTGCTCCCTATATAAACCGAGATTACATGCTGCAGGACAAGCATTGACTACAACTAGCTTTTCGAAGCATGATGTAATCGTCTTATTCTTCCTTTGGTATGCATGTGGTAATTTCCAGACTCACCAAACTATCGCATCTTTACCGGTGAAGTGGTGCTATAGGAAACCAGTTTTGAAATCGCTTTGAATCAAGTCATGAGGCACTTTCTTCAAAGGAACTTGAAGCACATCATGCCTTACGTATGCATAAAATCCCTCAAGACGGAGAACCAGGCTCTCCTTTCGTACTTGATTATTCGAGACGGATTCGGGGTTTCACCATGCAATTTAACGTAAAGACATTTTTGCCCGCAGGCAAGCTGTTTCAAATGCATGTGCTCTCTATCTTTAAAGGCATCATAGGAACATGCATAGCCCCTCTTCGGCAGTACCAAAGACTGTGAAAGGCACTAGGAAGGAGTGCTCTTTAAAAAGCCAGCCAGGATAACATGAACTGCTTGGTATGCAAGATATGATTTAATCCCATACAAAAGCAAGCACGCAATTCACTGCAGTGTGTTGCGTGAGATGAGAGCTCTGTTACTCAAGCACGGGAAGAAACCAGGCATTACGGGAAAAGCACTTTGAATGACTGAAGGCCTGAGAGAATGCAAGCCTGGCTGCCTTTTTTTGCCGTGGTACATTCACATTCGCAATTGCCGAGCCCAGACATTTCAACATCTTGAGGCAAAACATACGGAAAATATGACCGAATGAAAGGCTACGGTTTATACAGTGTTCTGAGACCCTAGGAAAATTTTGCAGCTTGCATACTACGAGAAATTTTGTTTGCAATATCGGGATATTTCGGATCGTGGTTCTGTCGTGTGTTTTAGTATTTCATGGTCTGCTAAATTCGCAATGTGCTGGTGGTGTTAGTTTTCGCAGTTGAGGAATTTCGAACGCGGGTAAGTCAACTTGGTAATGTTACACTGAGAAAATAATTTACAGTTTTTGTAATTTGTAAATGCAAAAATTTTATTTTAGGTGTTGCTAAAAAATTTCTATATTTATTTCAGTGTCATGGACTGTAAAGTAGACGTCTGAAGTTTTCAAGCCAAGTTGGATGGTTGGCGGTAGTGTGATTTTGGTGAATGAGTGAACTTGAAGTGATCTGAGAGTTTTAATTGTATTTAATTAACTTTTTGATTCGCACAACTTCCGCTTTTAATTAGTAGTTTTCTTAAGAACTGTGTAGCTTTTGTGAATTTGAAATATGAGTACCAGTGAATTGAACGGACCTCAGCGGCCTGCACAACCGAGTCGGACGATGCCAGCACATTTCGGAGGATTTAGTTTCGAGTCTGAATCACTTCCTGATTTTAGCGAGTTTGAAGAAAATGCTTCTGATAGAGTGGCTGAAGCGGCGAAACACCAGAGGTAAGTTGTATATAAAAGTTTCTTATCAGCTGATTAGTAGGATGAGTTGCTCAAAATGATGTTTATGTCTACCATTTACATAGGCTAACAGTTGAAACGATGATGGTGTGTACCCGATTTTTGACTATGCTGCTAGATTTGATCGACAATTGTTCTGATGACCTGTGTGTGATTGAAAGATTGTTTCAAAGCTGCTTGGTTTTGGTCGCCGAGAGACTGATATGATTTAGGGTTAACGATTGTATGGTTTGTACTACTTTCTGAACTGCTAAACTATTGTTAGGATCAGAAAATTATTAACTGGAGGCAAGTTATTCTGAGGATAAGATGAGATGAAACTCGCACAACAAAGCGTGTTGATGAGCTAGAAATTGACTGTATGTAGATGTTTACGTTGAAACAGTTCAGTCTCCTTCAAGTATGATTGATTTAGATCGCAGGAAATGTGTCACCATGTCTGCCGAGTGATTTGCTGACCGGTAAGGAAAACCTCGCGTTGCGAATTAATGCACAATTATGGCATGGACCTTTACGGCTGAAATGCTGATCTTCCAGGACCAAGCAGCAATCTCGGCTGGGTGGGATTGTTATATTACTGCTAGTGAGTAGGATAGGAAAAGCATTCTTCTAGGACTAAGCAGTTGGAACTAGAATGGACCTTGATGGATTTAAGACGTCAATTCTAGAGTAACTAAAGCAGGTCAAAGCTATGAATGGGTATCTTTGCTGAAGATTGTTTATTTGCGTTTTTAGATTTAAGTTTGTTGCTTTTACTTGGCTGTTTTGCTTGAGTCCTTGAACTAATACCTCGTTCTTGATTTCTGAACCACAGGTAATATTGTTGCGTCTGCGTGTGCAATACTAACTTGGAGTGAATTTAACGAATTCGGACTGTATAACTGATTTGAAGTGAACCTTGTTCCTGTGTTATATTAACTACTTTTTGAAGATTTATGGAGCCGAAGCTACAAACTCCTCTGCGCCAGAAAACTATACTGTTGTATTAACCGAAGCCAAAGGATTCAAGAGACATATCAGTGATTTTATTAGTCGAATGTGATACACAGTTGTTCAACGTTAAGTTCAAAGTCGCATACAAGCCAAAGACGTTCCAGTAAGAATTTAACAGTTAATACAAGAAGACCCTTTGTCGGGAGCAAAACTGAAATTTTGAATTATCACCATTACCATCTGTGTTCATCGCTCGCAAATTAATTAAAAGAAGGACATTTAATGTTGAGAGTTAGGGAGTGGAAACTTTTAGTGTCGAACAGTGACCTATATTACAGTCATCGTATATTCCGAAAATAACCTTCGCAAAGCTTATTGCACAAGTACGGAGCTGGGAAACTGGGACTCGGTTCTAAAAAATATGTTGCTGAAGTTGATGTCTTGAATGCGTAGGAGATCAAGCTGAGGCGGTATGCTCACCCAGTCGGTTAATTGAAGGAAGAGGGGATAAGTGGATAAGTATGAAGTAAGGAATGCTACTTGACACATTGTGCAATATCGTAACCAGTCACAAGTATTTGAGCCAAATTGGATCTATTCTAGTTCATGGAGGTTTAAAACTCCGGCAATTGTAAACTGCTGTGCACTAAACATTTGATTTGTGATACCGGCACATAGTTGCAAAAGTGCAAGACTGTTTATATTATGCACAAAGAAATATTTTTACTCAATGAATAACTATGCTACATTTATAGATAATTGACATAAGTTGCACAAAGTATTGACCTTAGGAAGGAACCCGGTCTGTCATATTGGAAACAAATAGCATTTTGAGTGGATTCCGTTTGCTTTGCTCGTGAAACTACACTCGTGAGTGATTTAGTCTAGACTCATTTAAACCTGGTGCATCATAAGAACATAGTTACATCAACCAAAAATTGAAGCTGGTCGTGCAATTAATTTAACGAAATTTGTGTTTAACTAACAATCCCCTGAAAACCTAAACATCAATCACTAACATTCGACCTGGTCACAAAGCAGGTAATTCTAATTTTAACTCAATTTTAAGTAAACGATAGTTCAATCGTTTCTAAACAGCAACATGCTAGTTAGATGACTTTACAACGTTTTATCCTACTATATCTTACGCATTGATTTTAGGAGACCATCTGAAGGACAAATGGCGCCGGTAACTACTATCGAAACAGTCACCATTTCAAGACCGCTAAAGGTACGCTCATTTTATTTAATTCATTCAGAAATTTCCGCGGTTGATGCTAGGATGCTATCTTCATTCAAATGCCTTAGGCATACCTTTTTTAGGACGCCATATTTAGAACACGAGGTATTAAGTGATGAAAGGCTAGGGCTAGCAGTTGTTACATCGGGAATCTGGCTATCTGTTACGATAATTTTTGATTTTCTATCGCTTTTTCGGAGTTTGCGGCTTGATGCCGCTGCCGGAGGCTGATCAGTCTCTCTCCTGCTTCTGGAAAAGTTACCCGCCACTCACTTCTTCCGGGCAGTATAGATTAAGACGAGCAGATACTTTCACACTCAGATATCGGTAGAACGTGAACGTGAAACTGTGAAAGCTTTAGTGACAAGAGAAATTCCATATGACGAGGAGTGAACTCTTCTGTCTGTTATTGGATTTCGCCACGATCCTAATAGCTCGGAACTTCAGATAAGTACTACAGCTTCCGTGTGAATTTTTAAGTCCGTAAAATTTGGTGGTAATACTAATTGTAGAAAATCTTTGATCCCAATGGCTTAAGCTCAGTTCAAATTGCAGCTTTTCGTCTTGCCTATCATCAACAATTCATTAGTCAGGCTTCTAGATAGCTCTTTGGACTGTCAACATGGTCACTCTGATTGTGTAACAGAGACAGAGAAACTATGTTTCCACAGAAAGAGTTCAGGTTCATAGTACGACGAACCATTACATTTACTGTATCTAGTCCACCCTATCCAATATGGGCAAAGAGACATCAGTCAACAAGGGGAGATTTTGTTCTCCAGCAAGTTTTTTGCTGTATCAGCAAATGAAACCGTTCGTTGAGGATGTACAGCAAATTCGAATTAAGGGAACTGGACCAATCCACGTAGGAATCTGAGGATGAGTGTGCATGAAATATCAAAACTGTATGACCGAACGTGTAACAGACAAGATCAGGATGTGTCGAGTATTCTTGTGAGTCGCATCCGTGTCCGTGTTCAATAGGAGTGTCTTGACGATGGATTTCGAACTGCATAATACATCCTCTCTCTGTCTGTTCTGGTGTATGATTTTTTACCTGCCTTTTTATTCTTTTGAGTCGCATCCGTGTCCGTGTTCAATAGGAGTGTCTTGACGATGGATTTCGAACTGCATAATACATCCTCTCTCTGTCTGTTCTGGTGTATGATTTTTTACCTGCCTTTTGAAAAAGTACCTGCTGCATTCCTTCACGGGTACACGAACAAGGTGAGAGTGGTGATATGACGTGATGATAATAGCCACTCTGTGTATTTTTTCTTGATACCAGACTCTGATGAGAACGACATGTGCTGTTGTAATTCCTTATGCCTTTCCTTCGCGGTTGCAGTTTCATTGGGTGGTGTAAACCAGGCAACAATGTTCACGTGACAGGTAAAAAATATGAAACCAGAGGGTGGGCGCAAAATTGTACCAAAGACCCACAGGAAAAGGTGAAATACTTGTTCCACTGGGCTGCGGAGACTTCTTTCTCTGTCCACCTTGCCTTGTTGGTTGTGACTGATGGCAGTCAATATGTACAATTACGAAGGATAGCACGAGTTCCACAATGTCAAAAGTCTTGGCGCTCGGCATTACGATGGACATACGAGTTTGCAGATGTAGGTTGCAAGAACTGCTTGCGGAATCTTTTGACCCTCACTGAGGCATAAAGCATATATTTTCCATGACTCAAGAAAAAAACCTTGAGTTTAAGCAATGGTGAATTTGTGAGCCAAAAAGAAGGAATCGCAAATCACAGACTGACTCTGTCGCTGGTTGTAGTATTTGCAAATGCAATTGCCAGAGCGTAGTAAAGCAGCGGTTGAATGACCGTGGATTAGCCGACATAAGTTTTTCTGATTATGTGTTGCTCGTGGCCAGTATTGGCCGGCTGGTTGTCTTATCATTTGCTATCATTTGCGGCTTTAGTTTTTCCTTCGTGTGTACATAAATTCTTATGATCACTTCCATTACTATTTTTCTCAGCCAGACGCCAAAGCACTTCGATCAGGCTGTTAAATTCAGTATCTGGCAAACACATCTTGTGCTTTGTGCGAGCACGAACAATAATCCGTATCGGATGAGGATCACAACACCGTGTACAGACGTCCGAACTGCTACCAGCTTCTGTTGGGCTCAATTGCTTTCTCATTGATTGAAAGCAGATGGTTGTCGGGTACTCGAAAGATTAGGAAAATAAAGAGAATCGAGGCAGAGTCCTGAATAGATCATTGTTGTGTGTAGGTGTTCAGGGTACTCAGCTGAAATATTTTTCTGAATTCATGCAGTTTCAGCTGCAATTTTTGGCGGGGTTTCTTCGGATCAAGTAGCAACTGACGACCCTGCGTTTTCTACATGGACTATTCCAGATTGGAAGTAAAAGAACAGTACCCAAGTATTTAGTGCACATTTCCAAAAGCATAAATCCGGTGAGTCGTTAGATCCACAAATTGTACCCTGGCATGTCTTTCATGATGGGTTTCCAAGGGTCTTGGTTCGGGTTCGGGCAATGTTATTTGTGAAGTTGTTGTCGCTTACAGTTCTTACCCAGTTGGACTGGGAGTAAATTGCTTTCCTTCGGAAGTGGATAACAATTTGGGAGTAAATTAACCCCGTGTAACTCATTCATCTCAGAGACATCAACATGCCC
>VRMD01003893.1:0-10080 GCA_009872375.1 Sminthurides bifidus | reverse complement strand
TGTCATCAACACTCCCAGTTGTGTAAGAAAGAAAGGAAAAGCTTGTTTGCATCCTTCGTTTACTTGCACCTGAGATGAGATGGTAGATAGTCTTTTTCTTTGCACACGATAGTCCGACAATTTCAACACCATGTGACATACGGATCTCCTCTGTGATTAATGTTCCTTGTTGTAGATCCACAGCGTCTATTTCTCCAACATAGGATTATCATAAAGATACTGCCATGCCATACTTCATCTGCAGTCAATTTGCTCCGAGTGCATGTTATGCACGCTAATGTCCAACATAATGGGCCATTCAGTTTGATGAGAATCGCCAACTTTTTGGCAACATGATACTTGGCCGATCGCACTAAATGAATGCAGTTGGTGTAATTTGCGTACAAAATTTCAAAATTCAGCTCGTTATCCAAGTCATTTTGAAGTGGGACAGGAGACAGGATCCCATTGAGATTCATTCAGCTCTCTTGGGATGGGACCTGTGACACTGCACTCACCTGTCCAAAAGGTGCTTTCCACTCACCCAGTGACTAATGCTATGAATGCACCTGAATTCTGAGAATAATGGCGAGAGGCTCATTTAATGTGCATACTAAAAAAGTGTGTTTTACTCCTAAAAGGCTTAATGGAATCCGAGAAAATGTTCTTCCACAAGCCGTCCTTACAAAAGCCAACGGTCACCAAGAGTCACGCGTCCCAATTATGCAAATGAAAGCCTAGGAATGCACTTGCATGTATGTACATTGCACGTAATAAGTCCCCGAGGTTGGTGAAACGACTACGGTGCATGGTGCAGCAGAGGCTATAATTTTTTTTAAAGTTTGAAGCATCATCCACAAACTGCATTGCATTCGACCAGACTGCTGACTCGGCTCTATTACACGGATCAAAGCATACAATTTCATCATGGATTGCTTTCATTCATTCATTGTCTGGTGCTGATTAAAAGTCCTGAGAGTCGCGAAAGAATTAGTCAAAGTTGCGGATTTTGAATGAAGAAGCACTTGTGCTGTGAAGCAGAGCTTAAGACGTTGACTCGCCCTCACGAATACAAAGACTTTTGACGACGATATGCAAAAGAGTTGTGTATTCGGCAGATGGCCAGAGCCGGATAATGACTTGCTCAAGTGCACAGTCATTAGTCTTAACCGAAGACTTTCAGTACTCATTCAGTCAGAGTTAATAAAAGCAAGATAGACTGGCTTAGTTGTTACACAGTAGTCGTTTCATTTACTACCAAGTTGAAAGACTTCTCTTTTTACTGTAATTTAAGCTGGTGATGGGGTATTTTACTTTATGGCCGGCTCTGAGACAGTATTACCTTTAGAAGGACAATTCACTGCTGTACAACGTTAAAGGGCTAACAGAATGACTGTCTTCCCCAGACTGTCAATCCTAGATCCTGTAGGCCTGGGAACTTTAGTATGGAATACAATGTTTGTGGACTGTGGATCATGGCTCGACTTAGTGGCAAAAGTGCATACGCTTTAGAACTTATAAGAGCCGCAATAGCGTGGTAAAAAATTATGCTTCCATGTCGAAACATCTGAGAACTACTACGGCTTCTGAGCATGTGAACGATGTTGTTCAAGTTGCTCAATTCGGCTATTTAGTATAGAAAGAAAAGTTTTTGCCGTCTAGTCTGTAAAGCAGGTGGCTTGGTCGCCTTGTCGTGGTTTCACTCGAGGTTGTTGCTGCGCCGTATGATGATCCAGGCTGTGACAAAAAGACTTGAAGTTTTGTGCTTAACTTGTTCTCTGCTTGTATATCAGTTAAACAGGTAAACTGCAATGATAAGGGTGGAAATCCCATGATCTGTGAGCAGAATTACAAGACAAGGTGCCTGCGTGTTGGGGATACTTGTATAGAGAGTAGGGCTTGGAGCAAAATCTGCTTGAATCAATTTGTCAGATTAGCATTCTCGCCATTAGTTCAGTTGACATCGGATGGAGCGGGAGAGACTCGGTAATTGAGCTGTAGAGTAAACTGGTGTTTATGTGGTGAAGTTTGCCAAGTGTAAATGCTGTTGAGTAGATTGTAAATTCTTGTGCAAATTCAATTTTGCATGACTTGAGCTTTGTGAAAGCTGTGAAAGAAACTTCGGAAGCAGACGTGCAATTTTCGACACTAAAAACTGGAAGGCGCCGTTAAAGGTGGCAAGTGTTAGTGTGAAAACTGTCGGAAGACTTGAGGAAAACACTTGAGAGTGATCAGATTAGCAAATTACTTGTAGCTTCTTTGCAATTGAGGCAAGCTGCCAAGAACTAATAAGTGGAGAGAGAGAGAGAAGTGAGAATTCAGCCCATGGTTTGGTATGGAAAGATACAATTGTGCGACATTTGAGATTTGAATCTCCTTAAGACAGTAGTAAAGAACGTGTAAACTTTTGTGAACGGCAACCACCATTCATTCCTCGAGGAGGGCCGTTACAGAAGTTGTGAATCGAGAAAATTGGACTGACGTGACGTGTGATCAGGTCAAAAGTCCTCAACGGCCTTGATTGCTATGTGACAAGAGAGACAGAAGAGAGACGAAAGTGTAGCAGCAGTTGCCAAGTGCTCTCAAGTCTGAGGCGAATTACGACCGAGTGTTTAGCATTGTATCCCACGGTGGTTGACGGCAGACAGTCAGTTGGTTTCAAGTCTTGTTCAAGTCAAGTTTGTGTGAAAAGGGTAGCCTTGCAACTTGTCGACAAGGGCTGGATTGTAATTACCTTATATAATCGAGTGCCGTTTTATTTTCTCCACCCACCCTTCTTATTTTTGAGAGGCGGCAGTTTCCGTCAGTTTGTTTTGACAACAAGATCAAGGAGTTGAGAACGGTTTCCGTTATAGTGCATCCAATTGAAAGAAGATTAATTCGAGTGAAGGCCTTCGATATAAACAGTTAACTGCAACAGAAGGGACACGCGCTTGTGTTTGGGACCTCCTTTAAAAGTGCATGTTGTACAGTAATACGTGGATAAAAGTTCCTGGTCTAAAGTGTAGGACGGGATTGACAAGCACTTGACTTGGGATCAAGGCTGAACTTTTGGTGTGTAGCAGTCCATGAGCGCGCATAGATTAGGGTAGTGAGTCAGGGTAGAAAATGAAAGAAAAACTTGTAAAAATTCATAGAAAAATCTATTTTTAAGCCAACTTTATTAGAATAGACGTAGGGTGTACTGTAGACCGGGTTTTAGGAACTCGACTTGGTAGGAAACCTATTAAAAGCCACGGAGACATGAATTGAGTCATTGATAAAATACAACTGGTGGCTCTCTAAAAGCTTCGACGTCCGGTGTCTAGCTGGAAGAGACCCTTTTGACCTGCTGGAGGGCTACGCACATCACGCATGCAATCGACTTATCTCTGTGGTAACAATCCCTTAAGGGCCGAACGCGACAAACTGCAGGACGTGCAGACACTGCAAAGAGCCTGAAGGAACTGCATGTGTGCATAGGAGCTTTCCCTCTAGCCTTGCTCCTGTTCCCTTGGATAACGTGAGGGCTGTTTCAGAGACTTGAATCGAAGGATTGCATCTCATTTTTGAGGGTGCAGCAGGACTAGAATGCACGTTTGATGTTGCACTTCAGCCTGTAGTTTGAAACAGGGACGTGAGGGAAAACTGACTGAGTTTTTACCGTGTACTGGCTCTGTTACTCAGTACATTGCAGTGTGTGGTACGTAAAATTCTTGCATGGAGGAGATCGAGTAGATCCCATCAGATGCTCAGATGAAAATCCCCCCTAGTCTGAATCCGTATTGCGAGTGAACATTTTTGTTGTGAACATTCTTTTGTGGACATGCACTCTGAGACTTGGTGGTGGTAGAAGACTTGGTTGTGTGTAAACAAGAAGACGGTGGGTATTATTCCTTACGTCGTCACCGAGACTCGCAGTCAATACTGTGCGATCGACTTGCCTCATCTCGTATTCACGAGTTGACTACCGGGTTCAACAGACCGGCAAAGCGGTGGTGTTGCCAGTGCAACGCAGACGGCAAAAAGTAGCAGCAGTTTAACTATTAAAAGCTTGTGCGTTGTTAACCAGCGACATAATTTCGAAGCTAACGAACTGAAAGTGACTGGGAAGGAAGAAGAGACTTGCAATTAGCAAAATTGCGACGTTAGTTAAAAAACCGCAAAGAAATTTCGGCAAGTTTTGGCAACTCTCCGGTGTTTACGCCAGATCAAGTGGCATGTGCCAAATGGTACTGCGTTTGAGGAACTTGTGACCGTGCGTCGTTATCTCCTAGTGAGTCAACTGTCACGATGAATAATTGCGCGACGAAGTCTCTGAAGATCGTGAAACCGATTCCCCCGCCACCTCCGCTCACTCTGCGGCTTTCAAAACATGTCTTTGAGGAAATACAAGGTATGGGTTGCATTTGCATTGCAAAATTCACTGAGAGATCGTCACTTGGCTTAATGACTCGTTTACAGGGATTATTGTTACGGTAATTGCAATTAAAGGCTGTAGTGTGCCTGTGCACTGTTACTAAACAGGCAGTTAATCGGGTGCATCGAGGCTTAATAGAGGGAATTCAGGTGTAATTGCATCTAATTGTTGGCTTTTAAAGGGAAGGTTGGGGATAGTTGTAGGAGGAATTGGAAAATTGATGCTTGCTTACGCACACAAGTAACCAGGAGGTAGTGAGATTGCTACGACCTCCGGGCATCGTTTTCTCGTGTTTTACATGCTCATGTTTTGCTGGGGCTGATGGGCTGAAGGCCTTTAAAAGGCAAGTTTTTAGCATGATCATGATGATCGCATGAGGTTTTTGTGCTCTCTACGCTTCAACGTCCGCATCTCAATGGAATTTCCTAGGTTGAGCGTGAGAACGTTACGCAAAGGCGCTGGATATGATGCACTCATGATGCAATTGTGAGGTATGTTCCAACACATGGAGAAAAATCATGTGGAAAAGCCGCAGGAAGAATATCGTTTTCTTCACATTGTTAACGATGGAGAGTTCAGGTTCACATTATGCACAGTTCAAAAAGTCGCATGCACTCAAACCAGGTTTAAGGGCAGAGGTGTCTCTTAGTATTTGTACCGGCGTACCTGAGGCAGAGATAAGGTTTGAAATTCTTATCCCTTTATCTTGTTTGAGCCAGGTTATAATGGCTTTGATACCCTACGGATACAGAGGACACTTTCGTAAGGCTTTTAGTGGAAGATGGATCGGAGCAGTTTTTATTTACCTGGCAGGTACATGTGGAGGTGAGTAGGTGGTGATGTAAGGAAGGATAAAAGGTTGCCTAATGGGTTGGTAATACTGGGATTTAAATCCAGTTATGGAGAAGTCTTACACTCTGTTGTGGGAGTGGTGGTCCTACTGAATATGTTACGTTATCTGCCCTCTCCATGTCTTGTCCGATTAAGCGTCCTTCGGCTTCTGAAAGCTTCTAAAACGTCTGGAAAAGTTGAAGGAAAGGTGAGACCAAAGTCTGCAATGGCGACATTTTCAAAACTGTAGGGAAAAGTTTTTTCTGGGTTTTGGTAGAAATGTAGGACCCTAAAGCCGATTTTTTCATATTTTTACGTTTTTGTGGTGCTGCGGAATAGTTCAATATTGCAAATCTAGCAAGCGAAGACAGATGAGGATAAAATTGCAACAGCTGTAGTTATTCCTTGCTACGAAAATCATCCTTAAGACTGGGACTTCAGGATGTCCCCTTCTTCCCTGACTGGGAGAAAGCTGTCGGTCATGAATCTGTATAGCCTTCGGAGGTTTGAGACGAGAAACAATAAGTAGCTTTCATGTCAGTTTGCACACGACGATCATAAATTTGCAACTTACTCGAGGCGACGACCGCTCTTTGCGTGGCGTGCGTGCTCCTAATTGTAGTTTTAATTACACGAGTAACATCATGTCCGAAAGCCAATAAAATGTTGAGCAAAAGGAAAACAAGAGCGGTCTTCTGTTTTAGTAATTGCTGATATTTAATTACAAGAGTGAAACAACTAACCGCCTTACCGTCACGTTAGTCCTCCCGCCATGACGAATCCCTACCGGTGCATGTTTGCATGCACGACATTGAATATTCCGCTAACAGCGATGCATCCTGCAAATGAAAGACAAAAGTAAAACATGGTATTCAAGGCTACCGACCCGAGAGAACATTCCTCATGGAATCTTTACGCTTTTGGCAAATTGCAAGGCACAAATCCTGTTACCCAAGGAAGGGAATCACGGAAATCGAAAAAAAGAATCGAGGCCAGATGGCAAAGCCTTACCCGGGCGTTGGAGTTGGTGGCTTTGTGCTATGCGTGGATTTTATTGCTGCATTCATATAACTTGTTGATTGCGTGAGCTCACTATTGTGAGTTCATCCAATTTGCATTGTCCTGATTTAACTGCCTCGGCATGACTTAAGATGCCCATGTTTGCCCACGTTCGAAGCTGAGAAACAAGAGATTAGTTTGCCGTAATGATGATGGACGGCTGGCACACAGGTAAAGATGATGATTCGAGAGGCTTTTTTAGCAAACGAGCTTATTCCCATGCACATGACCATACAGCACAGGCCGAGATTATAGGGTAGAGGTGATGAGCATGTAACATGTGTAAGGTCCGGTTTAACTCTCGGCTGTTGAAAAGCCGTGTTTTCCTCGGTCAAGTGGTCAATGCTACAGTAAGGAGAGCTGCATTCGGTGACCGCGGAAACCAGGATCGGTCGTATCTCGGCATGTGGGTTTGCATTGCCTTGGCTCGGCTTAAACTGAAGACCTAGTAGTGGTGAGGAAGGCGACGTTGGATTTTCGGCTTTGAGCCGAAGATTTTGCAAGGGCTTGGGCGGATGGAGAATTGTGTTTGTGACGGTGCTGTTGGTACCCTATGCTAATCCAGCTTATTGTTTCTTGCTTTTTTTGTTGTCCTTAAGGAGAAAATTGGGATGTTGTTCTCGTTTTTTTGTCCTGTTCTTAGTTTTGCAGGCTGTAATTTGTTTGTGCTCGCATATTTACTAGGAACACGCATTAGGAAAAGCTGTACTTTCATATACTCGTTGTTGGCCATTGGCCAAGGGAATTTCTCTAATTCTTACGCGGTATTAGCACAGGATTGGGAAGAACGTTAACGCGTGTGAGCTCTTTTGCATGTCAAGTGTTAATTTACCAAGCTTGAGTATGTGACCTGGTCTACGCAAATGAGGATTGGTACCGGTGGCCGCAACATTGATTGTCCCAGCCCTCAAAGCTCATTTGAGCTTGTCATTCATCACTAATGTGGCGCGTGTGTTCCTCTCAATGAAGTCCACTCAGAGTCCGAGTCAGACAATGCTGTTCCTCGAACCATTGGTAAATTACATGAAGCACCTTTGCATATGAAAAATCATCAAGAATTATTTGCCATTGTGTGAGGAAGAAAGGAGACTGCAGGTCTTCCTCCACATCTTTCTTCTGACTCCTTCGGGCCAAATGATGATTGAAGCAAATAAAGTGAAAATGTTGACCGTTCTAATTGAATGACAAGGTAAATTGAGCAAGGACCTTAAGCATTAAGTGGCTTTGACAGGCTTTGGAACGTTTCCAAGTACTGAAAGAAGCCTGTATCAAAAGCAGTGGCTGAAGAACCTGTGGATGTAGACCAAATTTTCGTATGATTGAATTCGAAAAACGAATGTTTTCACGTACCTGCGGAAAAATAATTAGCAGGGGTTCGGTTTCCAAATGGTTTACATTTCTGCATCCGTGCATTAATACCGTTTCACTTGACGAAGTATTCCTTCCGCCCTCTCTCTCCCTCCCCTCCCCCCATCACATGTTCGAGAATTGGATTTTGAATTGCTTTTTAAGAAAGGAGTGCGACTTAAAAGCTTTTCCGTGTGGTTTGGCTTACTCTGTGTGGTCGACTGATTGTGTTAGGTTCTGTTTGAAAACGTGTCACATTTTAGAAAACATTGCGGAATTGGTGGCTAGGATTGGTGCAATGGCGCAAAAATCTATGCGTATTTCCACTTTGGCGGTGTGTACTGATTTGTTTGTACAGGTAGACGTGGTGGGATGAGAAATGAGACGCGGTATAGACACAGGTAATTTTTTGAGGCAAGGAAGATGGCTGGTACCAGTGTCATGATATATGGGAAGAAACGTCGAGGCTGACGCAGACACACTTTTAAAGTCACTTTTCTAACGCTTATATACCGAGATAAGATGGCGGTTGAGGCTGGGTGGCGTTCGTTATTCAGTTAAGTGGTGATGCTTGACGTGTCTGACTAATTCAGATGCCCTGGTTAAGGGAAAGGAAGAAAAAGAAGAAGTTTGTGATATTTTTCATTTTTTATTTGCTCTGGTGTTGTTGGGAATACAAGGCACACTGTCAAAGAAATTGACCGATTATGATGATATGATTGCATCTTACTCATCTCTGAGAATGTTGGGCCATAAAAATCAATTGACTCGACTTGAAGGACGGGTATTGGCGATGCGTGAATTGGCGTGTGAAGAGAAGAGACGAGGAGTTTAAGTCGCAACAGGTTGTTGGAATCTGAAGTAGTTTTGTGCAAAATCGCAGTCTCTTGTTTCAATGCGTGTTCTTCTTGGCGGCATCCACAATAGGATGTCATCTCTCAACCGTGCTGGTATCTTCTGCCAAGTAGCAAATTCAAATTGCACACAGAGACAAAGTGAGGTTATTGCGAATTGTATTTTTTCCATCAATTGAAATGCGACTGTCACGAAAAGGATTGATGATGCCAGCATGAGATTTGATAAGGGTTGTTACCCAGTGACTTGGAAGGAAGCAAGGGTGTTTGAATTGATGGCGGAAAAAGTGGATTTGTAACTGCCCTAACTCGATTTTCATCTTGTGTAAATTAATCCACGACATAAAATCAATTAGCGATGAGGTATTGCTCAGGTGATTGAGTTGAGCCAAAGTATTGGTACAATAATGTTATTGTAGGTTCGGCGTGCGAAAAATTGAAGTTTCTAAAGTAGCCCAGTTTCTTGTCCTGTTGACAAGCATGGACGGTAGTGCATTCGTCCCAGGTCGTGACGACCAATGAAAGAAAAAGGCACCAATCGATTTTGTTCTGACCAACCACTGGGAAATTGCATTCTGATAACGTAATTCACCATAGGTCAAGGGTCACAGCGGCAGTAGCTGATGAAAGACTGGTGATTGGTAGGGTATGATCGTTGGACAGTGGTAGAGCCCACTTCCTGTCAGCTGACTTACTAGGTCGGAAGGAACGTAGGGATTGTTTCAACATTTGGTTCTTATTCAAAAGCTCATGTGGTCAAGAAAGCTCGTGTATTTTAACAAGTGCAGGTCAGTGGTAATCAACCCGTGTGTTTATACTCAATCACAGGTCATTTTCATTTAGCTTCTTCGTGAAATTACACAAGATGGAAATCGCTGATTACAGGTGTACACTTGCTCAGGGCAGGCTATGAGGTCCAACCCGGTGTTATCTTTGATGAAATGCTAAATGATTCTTGTACAATGTGTATGATTTGCAATGGATTATTTGTTTTTCCCCACCGTTAATTGAAACAAGGGTAGGCTTGTGAGGGGCTGTGTGTGATGTACACATGGAAATTGAAAGTTTTTCACCACTCACCAAAAGAGTGTCTGCTGATCGATTTATAATGACATGGTCACTTGGACTTGGAGGACGGCTTCGGTTAGATCTAAACTAGCATTTCTCCCATCAGTCCATCATATGAGAAAGTTATTAGCGTTGATTTAGTTCCTAGCCCAGGGCTATTGGCACAGTAGTAGAGCTTTGCTAACCCATGATTGACTGATATTGTTTGCCATGGTTTGCTTGCAACTTTTTATGCCCTCATATATCGTACTTGACTCAAGTTATAGAGGAATTTCCTTGCATTCGTTGAATCCGTTCACTTTAATAGCAGTAACGATCCCTCGCGTTCTCCTTTTAGCCTGCCAGTATCGATTAAACGATTGCTGGTAGTAGCTAAAAAGCCAAAGATGAATTATCGGCAGCTCCGTACAAAGAACGTGTGATAAATGCAGGTGCACATGATTCGCACACGGCTGTTGAAACTGCAAGTGATGGTTGCAACAGCTACAACGCTGTTGTGGTTGTTATGATTGATGACTGGACGCTTTATCCTTCCGTATGCAT
>VRMD01003892.1:0-10080 GCA_009872375.1 Sminthurides bifidus | reverse complement strand
CATCTTCACACGAAGCTTTTCGTGTAAAGTTAAAGTTGCAAATACAAAAAATCAACGACTTCAAATTAAGAAACTATCCATTTTATGATCAATCAAGATCCTGTTCATGCCAGCCATCTCTTTCAGCCAACTTGCCAAAAGGGACAGGACTCGCCATAGCATAGGTGCCATTGACTACCACAAGGACAGGAATATATCTGGTTGACTCTTTTATGATAAATTGAAATTCCACCTTACGACATTGTAGTGCGTGAATAGCAGAGTGGATCTTTAACCAGCACTGCAGTATAATTTCATTAGAACCCACGCACCGTGAATACCGGACCTTTTGGCATTGTTACTAAGAAGAATTAAATGTCTCACTCGTGTTCAAAAACAGCAACGAAGCTAGGGTTGTTGCATGGCCATGACTTTTTCTACAACCTCATAATTGTTAATAAGTCTGGACTCTATTCCAGATGACTGACACTGGAGCCACTGCTCATGTAACGTCGTGACAATTTTCTCGCCAATTCTTATCTTCATATTACTAGCATTGCATCACCTTCCTTGAGGCAAAAGTACGCAGGTGACGTATTTGTAATCAGAATATTTGTATTTGCGTGCTGGCAAGCTCACACAATCTATAAGTGTTAGAAGTTACACGCACAATAAATGACAACCTGAATGTGTTGTAAAAGGTACAGAGACACCTTGCAGCAGCTACATAAGCACCCAATTAGATATTTAGACTAATTGCGTAGGACCAAGTGTTGAATTCAACTGCATTGCCGTCATACTGGAAAGTTGGAGAAGACCAATTGGAAGCTGGAATCCATTATCGGGATCCGGAGCCATACAAATTAAATATTTACGTGAAAAAGCCCAGATGGATGAAATTAGAATGAGACCTGTATGAGACATGAGCTCTTCGGCACACTCTCCCTATCAGCTTACGTTTTACCTACTGCATCTAATCTAACCTGACTTAAGCAAACTTTTGGAACGGAACTCATCGTTCCTGGACCCATTTAAATTGTTTTGCACTCTTTAGTTTTTAAGCTGAAAAGATTTCAGGTTCGTCTTTCAGTTAAAGTTCGAAATTGATTCCACGAGTCTCCACAGCTAGAATTGGAGAAGGGGTTTGTAACTAAGATATGCAATAAATTTTAATGTACGATTAAGCCCCGTCCAGCGCAGGGCTTGGAAAAAGGTCAGGTTGAGGAGTGAAGTAATTTTTTGGTTGCATCCTAAGCTTTTTGCTTTCTAAATCAGATGATCCCATTTGCTGCAGAAGCGACTTGGTAGAACCCAATGCAACTTGGAGAGTGTAAGCTACAAAAGGTACATGGATGGGGAGCAGGCCATTACTATGCACCTGATGACAGTGAAATGTGAAAGCTTGAGGGAAAGAGGAGCTGACCTTGCGTTACGAGTTGCTGCGAATGCGGAGTGTAAAAAGAGACATTGCATCGACCTTTGATATGGAAAGAAGGGAGATGCAAAACGGAAGCGGGCATGTTAGGCAGCGGATGAAAGGAGCAGAGAGATGGAATGAATGAGGGGAATGCAACCCAGGGCGGGTAGTAGCATATCGCATGAGAAAAAGTAAGGGAAAGCTTGACATTTTTCCCTTCGCGTTGCATTGTTACTTGACGGTGGGTCGGGTGAAATTGCCCGTTTTTATGCCAGAGCTTTACGTAAAATCAGGAGGCACTTCCATTACATTAAGTAGGGAATATATTACGCATTCATAATTCTAGGATAGAAAAGATCAACTACACTTGAAAGCGATTCATCATGTTGCATACAAGCGTAGGTTGAGCCCTTTGAGTGGAAAAGTGGCTCTTTCTTCCATATTTTACTCCTCATTTACTTCAGAAAACTCTGGTGGATGTTGCATTTAATCGCGGAAATTAGAAACAGCGCTTTTCTCTCACACACACAGGCTGTGTATTATACTCACCCCGAATTGCATCTTTCGCGAGCAAGACTTGAGCTTGCAATAAGTGACACAGGGTGAATTGGGTGCCAGCCAACATATTAATTATTCCTGATTGATTCCTCCATGCACGCAATCGTCATTTGGGAGGGGGTCTCAGCAAATTCCTGTCACCATGCATTACACCCTTTGAGTGCTCACAATTACGAGTTAATTAATACATTTGTAATGCAGGACAGAGCGGTAAGCTCAAGCTGACGCCATGAGCAGATTTTTCTTGTCTTAGTTATTTATTCAGACAACAAAGAGCAAACTTAGTGACCTCACACGTCGCTTCCGCAGTTTTTAGCAAGGGCAAATTGGTCTGTGTTCTCCCTCTTCCTACCGGCATTAAAACGGAAATACTGATGAGTTGAGTACACATTGGAAATGAGTTTAGTCAACTTGTCTGATGGTGGCAGCATGTTGTCGCCACGCCACGATAGTAATAATCATCAACTGACGTATAATTAAAGCTGTTAAAAAGGTAGTATCGCACTTATATTTCCCTTGTAAATATTTGCATACGTCGTCTTTTCTTCTGCAGAAGGACAATTGAGACAAGGGGATGAGAATAATAACAATTTTTCGTATCGTATGTGCATCCCGTGTTAGAAAGTTATGCTACACTGGTTGAAGGAATGGAGCCGTTCCATCTACCCATTTGGTAGTACCACACGCTGACTTTTGATTGTGTAAAATAGTTAATGCGGCTGAAAACATGTGTAGTTATCTGCTGGAGGAGGAGAGGGATGGATGGATACGGGGGATTAAAATATTTATCGGCAAAGTCGGGAGAGGAAGAAGATGGTGGAGGAATTAGGATGATGATCATGTTAGCAAGGAAAATGGCAAGAGCCATAAGGGAGGCAGGAAGTGAGAAAAGGGAATATCGGATCTGATTTCGGTCCTGTGACAGCAGTGGGTCCGATTATTTTAAGGAAACGGAGTTATGGTTGGAGTGTTTCCTGGAGAAGTATTATGACGAAATGTCTTCATCGGAGTGAAATAATACGATTCATGTGATGGGAAATGGGGCTTGGGCTCACTTTTGAAGCGTGGACATTTGCCACCCTGGTTGTTACCCGGGTCCAAAAGGAGGAAGGCGTCTGATTCCGCTGATGATGCGGGCTCGTGGAACCATCCCTTGGAAAAGGCAAGAGGAATGGCTGGTGCCCGGTTAGGAATTTATTAGTGCCAAATTTTCCAAGCCATTAAGTGCAGAAATTTCAGTGAATTACAAGTCGTTTATGTATCGCAGCCAAGGATTTGAGCATATGAACTCATCGGGGGTATTACACGCCGCACTGACTTCCACTCCGTCAGCAGAGCGGAGAGAGAAAAGGAATAGGCCGCACTCCGGAGTCCGGACTTGTTTTTTAACATGCTCAAGCTGAAAGAGAACATGTAAGCTGGCATGGACCAAGAAAAATATATAAGCTCATAAGGAAAATACAGAGGCGAGTGAAGCTCTTAATCCATTCATGTCCGGGCTCTGCCTCGCTCAATGGAAAAAGTTGGAGTAGGATAATAGAACTACCCGGGAATAACAAAAGAGGAGAGAATTTTTCTGGTGTCGCTGTCGGCGCAAGGGGCTCACTTTCAAGGCGCCGTGTCTGCCCATAGCTTCTTATGACACCCGCCATCAAAAAGTTCCGCTATATTCAACCACACATCTCTGCGTAGTTTCTCTCTCTCTCTCTTTACAGCTCTGTCCCGATTACGCGTCTCGTTCTTTCTCCAACTTTCACCTCCTCCTCCGCCTCTTCTTCTCCTGACAGCGGCCAACAGCTTGCCAAGATCCTGTACCAGCATCCAGCATGCGACAACTGGCCTCATACAGGATTCCTTCTCAGCTACAGTTCCCCGTTACGACTTCCAGCACATTACCACGTTCACCACGTTTCGCCTTGACTGATTTCAGGAATAGTATCTGACTCGCAGTACTACATTCTAAATTTCGTTGAATGACAGGATTTCTTCTACTTCCACAAATCTTCCACTTCCAGTCGCAAAAGCGGCGTGTACACAAGTCAAGGAGCAAAGCAGTAGACGCCAAGGAGGAGCGCAGCCAGACCTTTATATAAGGCTGGAGGACAGGCTGGGACATAGAGCCTACAAAGCAATCAAATATGTCTCAAACTTTGGGCCCAGTAAACATGTCATCCAAAGTCGACCTTTTTTTACTCAAGCTGGTACTTACAGCACGCGTTTCTACTCCAGTCTACCAAGACTACTACAGGTTTAAGATAATTTAAAAGGGAAGCGGACTTTCCTTTTCCCTGTACACACTCACTATTCGAAGAATTCAAACCCACGACATTTCGCATCCCAGGCTTGCATCAGGTCCCACTCTTGTAAGCTACCGATAGCCCCATGTCGACAGCTAAAAGGAAATCCGCCGTCTATCGCCATTTGCAACAACCTATAAACTCGCCACATCGTCCTTGTAAAAACTACCTCGGCTAAAAACGNCGTCTATCGCCATTTGCAACAACCTATAAACTCGCCACATCGTCCTTGTAAAAACTACCTCGGCTAAAAACGGTAAGGCTTTGATGTACTGTACGCAGGTGTCTTTGAACTTCTTAGATCGTCTGGGAACGTAGGTGGAGGTGAAGTTTACCTGCTTAAGGATCGGAAGCGTAGGTGGGCATCCAGCGGACGATGGTGTTTACTTGGATTTAGATCCCAAGGATTCAATGCAGCAAGATTAGCGACAGTAACGTTTTCCTAGAGGCTCAAAGGAGTATGGAGGAACGTCGGCACAAAGTACTTGAGATTTGTCTCATGTCCCCGTAAAAATGCTGGCTCTTTCCGATACTGGGAGAGAAAGTAGGCGGAGTGAGAAAAGTTTGTGGCAAGATAGTACGCTCTCACTCGGAGCGTTTAGTGATTGCTGATGAAGCAGAGCCTTGAGCCTCTTGCAAACAGCGTCGTACATGAGTCTTTAAATGAGCGGTGACAGAAAAAACCGGAGAAAGGAGAATAAGTAATTGCATGAGCTGACTAAGGGCAGAGTTGAAGCTGTGTGAGGACAAGTTGTTGATACTATCTTGTGTGGTCATCGGTTGTTTTCCTGGTTTTTATTGGCGGGCTTGGGAACAGTATGCGTTTGAGGAGAAGGAAATACCCATTTATCGGCCCGACAGCAACTCCTTTCTTCATGTGGAGTCAACTACGTGTATGTTACTTTTGCGAAGGGAAGCTACACAGAAGCCGAAAACTTTCTTGGAAAACAGGCAGAAGAGTCCCTGAGGAATGAAGCGGTTATCAGTCGCGTCGTAAAAGCAGAAAAAGCTTTGAACAAGGACGGAAAATTACGTTATCTAACAGTTCTGTGAATGAGTTTCCTCCTATCCCTTTGTTTTATCTGGGCGATTTGTGACGTAGTTGAGACGAGGACACTGCAACTTCCGCAAGAGACTGGAGACATTCGGAGCTAAGGGCAAAATTAGAGCGTCATATTATAAGCTGGTCAGAAGAGAAATTACAAAGTGAATGGTCAGCAACGGATAATTAGCTTTTTGTAGTCCGTTTTGACGGGGTTGGAGGGCTAGAGTGGAAACTGGTGGGATTGTGGACGTGTGGTTGTGATTGAGAGATAATTTGTGTGGCTCAATCGGAAGAAAATTTAAGATAGAATTGCTGAACCGAAGTCGTCGAGGATTAAGATCAATTTTCCAGCCTGTGAGCCCGCGACTGGTGAAATGCTCATGGTGGCGGTTCACTGGATGAAAGTGAAAGATGGTGGTGGCTTGCTCTTGGCCTTCCACCAAAGGAATTCCCCCGGACAGTTGTAGTAGTGGAAAGTGGTGAAAAGCGTCTGGAAAAGACCTCACTTCGTACCCTGCTCACGAACGATAGAAGCGGGGGAGAGGACAGGGGTGGGGACTCGGCAGAGCATGTGCTGGGACAGGAGGAAATAGTGAAACGGTCGAAATCAATGTACCGTGATTGAGACGTTCGGTCGGAGAGCTACTGTCACTTACACAGAACAACTAAAAGTAAATTATATGGAAACTAAAGAGTGACCTCTTCAAAACCTCCGATCGGCTATGTGTGTGCTGCAGGATCAGAACGGGAATAGCAGCTTTACAAGCCTTCAAGATGAGCGGTGAAAGTTTTCCAGAATATGAAGAAAGGCTGGGTGGAAGACCACCAGTTCGGAAGGATTTTGCCATAACAAAGTGGTAAACAAAGTGTGGGCGATGGCCAAGAAAGTCGTGGACGAGGAATGGGCGCATGTGTGTGGTATCCAGTTACATAGAAGAGAGGGAGAAAAGTGCGAATCTAAAGGTTACGAATTAGGTTCGAAAGGCGATTAATGGCGAAACACATGCTGGTTAATGGAAAAGGAAAAGTTATTATTTTTCTCCACGTAAATTGGAACAAACGGGGTGAATAATTCACGAGAGAGAGACGGCAAGTTATATGAGCTTGGCATGTAATGGAGAGTGGGAAATATTACACCTTTGCGTGTCAACCTCAGGGCTAGTAATTATGATGAGGTGTTTATTTTGTTGGACGGAATGGAGTGCGTATATGGACGTGGAATATTTTCGCCCAGTTGATAACATATCTCCTCCTTGCTCTTTTTATAGACAGCTAATAACACTCCTACTCTCCCTGCTTTAATATTCGAGCAATTGTCAACGCGGTATGGTGATAGAAGAAAAAGCCATTTTCCTTACCGCCATCACAGGGTACTTGATCAAGCAGTAGGAAATACTCACACCAAGGCGAAAAGCAATGCATGCATGCAAGGTTTTTATTAGCCAAATCCTTACGTAATTTGATTTATGAGGTAATTCTAACAATCCTTCATGTCTTTGCCGGCCCAGTGTACAAGAAACAGTAAGGTGCTTTCACCACAAGAAGTGCACAACTGTCCGGTTATCGTCGCGAGCTAATTCGCTACTTGAAAGTGAGGAACAACTTGAAAGTAATGTCACAACCACCAATGCTAGGATGCACATGAGCCTCACCACAATCTTGGAATCTTCACAGGCCAGAAAATAAGATCAGGATGGAGCTGGAGGAGTTTTGGATTGCAAGCGCCGCAAATGAGATGCATCACGGTGGTTAGACACAAGTATGCGCGAAATTCCCGGGTGACCAATGAAGCTTTTATCACGTAAATAAAACGGGGAAAAGAAAACAGAGGCACATTCCACACTCCGTTGGTCTATTCAGATAGGACATACTGTGTCTAATGAATGAGAGGAGCGGAGAAAATTGGACGAGACAGAATCATTATTGAAATCTAGAATGACTTTGGTGGGTAAAAGAACATGTATTGCTCTCGTGTCTGGTGGTGGATGAATTGATTGGATTCCCCGTTTGACATTTGACTGCGTCCGTCCTTCCTCCTGTGAGCATGCAGGGCTCGGCTTCTACAAGCCTTAGCTGTTGGTGAAAGAGGAAGACAAGTATTGCGGGATAATAAAAACTTCGGGTAAAAATATAAATGACCCTGTGGTAACTTTGCAGAATTTCTAGCAATGCAATAGCTCACCAATTGCTACGCCGAAGGAGGGGGATAACAACTCCAGAGTTTCTCACATTGTTTACACTTTAATTAATGAGCTGATATTGCGTGAGTGTCTGCTCTTATCGTTATTGTATCTGGGAAAACTCCCTCTCCGTAGTCATACGCTGTCAAGCTACTTGCTTGATCGCAGCAAAAATGCGGCAAGGGGAATTTATGAAGAGAAAAGCGGTGACAAACTTTTGTCACAAAGCGAAAACAAATGTCATACTACAATCCCAGGTCTCGTGCTCACTGCTTATAATAATGATTTGGTTAGTAACCCCCTCGGCTCCTTCCCTTGTGTTTTTCCACACCTCCAGTCAATTGCATGAGACCGTATTGCATGCTTTTTCCAACTCACCAAAGTTTTCACCTTCAAGACGAACAACTGCTCTTATTGATATGCTGATAAAGTGCAGTTTTGCTGTAAGACTCTGTGGATGGAAGCAATTCAAAGAAACAGCTTGCATGTCTCACTTCAAGGAATTCTGCCAACACTTGCCGATGACTGCAGCGGTTAAGAGTGTCTTTGTCCTTCCAAATGACTGAAGCACACATGATCTTACCTATTTTTCAGTGCCATTTTTTTCAACTCCTGATCAACTTTTCGGCACGGACAAACCTGTGTGATCAACCCGATATCCAAAGTGAATTACCATAATTTACGGCTACAAACCCAATCCCTCTGTCGTTAAATCTTGTTCGGTTGTTGTCCAAACCGGCTCCATTTCTCTGTTTGCTTAATGATAATTGCCGTGTCAGAACATAGGTAATTGAGCGTCGCGTTAATTAGATTATCTGCTCATCTGCAAGGACAGCGTGAACAACAGGTTCCTTTAGGCTTTAATTAGTGGATCCTCACCAAAAACTTTGGTGCACGTCTCAGTTTCAACAACGCTGGCTATCTGTATTGGTCATTAATCGTCTTTTTTCCAAGGTGGAAAAGATTTGCTGCACCTTCCAGTCCCAATCCCCAATACTATAAGCTCGTTTACACGCGTGCACCTGCTTTAACGCCGTTGAGTTCGAGCACTGACCATAAGTCCGTATTCCAAGAAAGCTTTTACTTTAGGCTTTTGCGCTTACCTTCCAGGTGTTAATTCTGATGTAATCTTATGGTGATAACAAGAAGCACTGCTATAAGAATGTCGCAATCAATAAACTGTCATGTTCACATGTTTTTGGTAAGGAGTCAGGATTAGCTTGAAGCTTTAGTGCAAGGCTTGAAAGTTCATTACACCAAGTTTGGATGACATGACGACAAAAATTGTTTAAGGGCAGTTATGAGATAATCCTCTAAATAATAATTACTAGAAAAAATGCGAAGATCTCAGCAACTTTTTGTCAGTTAAAAAGGGTTCTGTGGTACATTATTCACTTACCTGTGATGTAATTCGATTAGAGGCGAGAGCGCAGAGATGGGATTCTTGACGCTCAACTCCGGCATTGTATTGGCGTGAATGTGTTGTCGATAAAAATTGCATTTGGAAAGCGTTGATCAGTGATGGTGATGAGACTACGTCAGCCAATTTATCAGCTCATCAGACGTTTAGTGCAAGTGCATTAATTTTCACTCAATTTCTAGCTCATTCCTAAGCACCTCTGAACTCGTCAGGTTTTTCAGGGCAGGAATGAGGAAGGGGCTAAACTGCCTAATTGGAACATTAATCGGGTGGCAAGAAGAGGCTCGCCTACTTGGAATGTTGAACTTGCGTTAGCTGCTGCTCTGACTAGGAGCTGACGGGAAGTTTCTCAGGAGGACCACGTGCATGATGGTGCTGATGACAAGTGATGGTTACGATTTAAGCTGTGATAGATTATTATCACTTGCTCAGGTGAGAAGGCTGAAGGGTTAGCCGGCTCATGATGGCACTGGTCGTGGAAACTGAAACGGACAGGCTGTTGGAAGATAATTATATTTCGAGATTACCGCATTGATTTCTCAGTTTCCTCTTGAGCTGTTCATGGAGGAAGGTGAAGAATGCTGGATGATAAATGGGCAAAATAGAACTGGATCTCTGAGCTGGAAAGGCTGGGAAAACATGGTTCCGTCAATCAGACTGGGTGCTGCTTCTGCTTCTTGTTCGTCTCAACGCATGTGAATGTGAAAAGTGACGTGGTGTAACTTTTCTCACCTGAGTGGCGGGAGGTGGACTGAGGACGCGAAGACGTTTGCCCCAATGTATAATTTTCCTAGGAATTACTAAATGGATAATGAGAAGGAATCTCGGCTGACGGGCTTGAAATGATGATTTTATCCAAACAATTATGCAACTGGGTGGCTCGACGCAATCTGTTCTTTGCTTCAGGTGCAATTGGACTATTAGTTTGTTTGTTTGCTTTCCAACCAAGGGTTGAGGAAATGAAAGGTGGATGACTTGATTCGATTAATTTACACTAAATCCCAGGCGTTCAAGAGGCTGCAACAGTGGCGGAGGGCCTGCTGCCATCAGCTGCCAAGCACCTCATCGTTTCTTGCTCCTGGTGAAGCTTGAGCAAAAATTCATCTCGACATGATTGAGAAGCAAAGGCGGATGTTTACTCAAGCCTCGAATCCAACCTGTGATATCAAATGGGAATTCGAAAA
>VRMD01003891.1:0-10081 GCA_009872375.1 Sminthurides bifidus | reverse complement strand
TGTACATAAGTGATTGCAGTACTTCATGTGTAACGGCACCACTGCTCATAAAACGAAACCTCAAATTTTTTTCAAGTCAAAGGTGGGTGCCATGTTCTCAAGCTTGAGTGGATTAGCTTGAAGCACCTGGTTTGCGAAAATTGGCAAATGGCAGTCGATAGGTGACATTCATTCTGAGTGTGCAACGGCTTCAGGAATTACAAGTCGATGCACAAACCGGTGACATTTACCGCATTACAATTGCAAACCATAAATTGCACTTATCCGCCACATTTTAACACCTGAGGATACCGTGAAACCCTAGAGGTCGTTTACCACTCAGGTTTTATTACGCATTGATAGCATTAACGATAAACTGGGAGGCAAATGGGACCCCACGCCTCAGGCTGAGGTTTTGATAGCTGAACCGTAAAAGAAGTCTAGCGTCTTTCGTCACTACGGCGTGAAAAGTTACGTATGTTGCGTAGTCACCTCACACGGTTTTGTGAGAGCCGCGCATTTAAGTAAACAAAAACGCGGCGGCGAACCAACAATCTTGCCGTGAGGCGGAAAGTTAGCATGAACCGGAAACTAAAGGATTTTGGACACCTACACAAAGCGTGTTACCGTGTCACTAGTGGTTTACAAGACAGCGCAGCGTTACAGCGCAACGCGTTGGTTGTGGCCGTAATCATCCATCATGTTGCCTCAAGGCTGTGGATTAGTTGCACATTTTCAATCAGTTCCTTGTCTCCGCCGATTCTTTCACAACGAGGATAATAAACAACTCCACAAGAATAACACAACTACCTTAGGCTACCTACGTTAATATGGTTTAAATCACCGTGTAAAACAAAAGGATCAGATCACAAGCTGGTTGCAGTCAAAACAAAAGTTGGTTCTTCCTACAAGTATGACAAGTGTCGATTATTTTTAACTACCGTCGTGTGATCGACAAGGGCAAGTGCTGCCTCATGCTTTTGATGCAATGAATTCCTGTTTGCTAACTCTGAACTCTTTTGTGAGTTCGAAATCTGCCACATATCCTCGTAACTATAGTGAAAAAGCTCTCGCTCAATACCATAAATTATTTGGGTACTTTAACTAGCTGACTACTGTGCTGTTCTTAAGTTACTTAAATTAATGCCGGTGTGGAGCAAAATAGCTCAAGCAATAGAACAAACTGGTAGCACTTACAAGGCATCTCTTTGACAAATACACTGCACTCTTGTTCTTCCCAAAAGTAGCCGTTGGACGGGTTCTTGACCCGGATAAAGTTGACAAAGTTTTCATCCTCGCTCAATTGTCGCACAAGAACCACATTATCATAACCAGATTCACTTTTAACAGTGTCACGATCAGATGCAGCCGGGTTCGACTGAACCAACCAGGGTTTGAATTCCACCTGGATGAGGGTTTTATCCGTGTTTCTGATTTCCACAACCATGGTGCCTTCTGCAATGAACCAGTTTCACGAGTTTTAGCTACCTGGTCTACTGACTTGAACAAGCTACAAATTCTTAACCACATCTACCAAATTATGTTCTAGAGCTCATAATCAGTTAGTCACAAACACGCCTTGCCTGTCATCAAGTTTGTACGCCTACACCATTGCTTAACGAGTAGGAGAAACTATGCTTTGACTCCTTAATTGAAAAAAAACTAGTAGCTGTAACTTGACACGTGCTATAGTTTTTGCTCCAAGTTAGCTCTTTAGTTTCAATTTCAAATTACACGGAAGTGGACACCTAATACGGGACATCGATCCTCAAGGGACACGGCACAAGTCACTAAAATCTACTTTAGCTTAAAGCCTGTTTACGAAACCGGTAGTGTGGCATATCGTTAGGGAAACGTCAACAAAATTGCAATTTTTGAAATGATTGCCACACTCCTCAGCTTGTATGCAAATGGACAAGTCTACGCATGAGGGATTAACGATGCGCAGTCAAGTTTCGCTGTTTGTAAAACCAGCTTAATTTGCATCAAGATTTAATTTAACTGAGATTCAGTAGTTTCATGGTAGCATCGGCACCTTTCAGTTTACATTTGTTTCGCTTCCTTTAGAAGACGTGTGATTTGTATAAGAGCTCGTTAGTGCGTTAACCTGCCCAAGTCGATGTCAATCTTTCAAGGTATTCGAAAAGACTTGAGCAAACATTGACATACTGAGCTATTTAATTTAACTGTTTCGCAGTTTCTCGTCCCAGTGAGCTAGCAAGACTTGAGTATTGAGGCACTCTCCCTTTTGATCAAGATGGAGTGCAGTAGCGCACAAAGCGGAATCAAGTCAGCGAGAGTTTCAAATCCACTTCAATTAATGAGCTCGTCTTTAATCTTATTCACAGATTTGATCGTGTCAGCTTTAAATCCCATTTGTGACGGTCAATACAACGTTAACTGTTTGAGCAGTAAGGAGCTTTTGACAGTTGCTGTTTTCTCTTCAGTTCATTTGCTTTCTTGTTTCATGATTGCTTCTGTGTTTTACCTGTGTCGTGCTAGAGGATTTCACATGAGATGATGAGATAGGGAACGACGTATCTTCCTATTTTTTAATTCCTTTTGACTAATTTCATTCACAGCGATAACAATCACTTCCGAGCTTCTGAGCCTCGAGCACTTAAACGTAAACTTGCTTATGCATACGGCTTTCTGTCTCAAAATTAAACTTGATTACCGTTTCACCACGAGGCGTTAATTAACTTTGACTTGAGACTTTTAAAAGACTTCAATCACGTTCTATCAGATTTGTCAATTGATAGACTTACTTCTGACTTATCGGCACAGCGAAATTTAAGTGACTTTACTTAAACCTAATCAGTTTGAAGTTTGGCTGACGGAGTGTGAAATTCTGGTGTTTTATCATCAGCTTTTCCAAAGCACTTCAGCAAGGCTAATTAGCCCGCTGAATAGACAGAAAGGGGGGAAACGTTGTCGATTTCCTTCTTTCACCGATCAATGAAAGTGAATCAAGCCCTGCTATTGTCTCTTTACGGTCCCAATGAAGAACGTTAATCGAATTTGGGCTGGTTTTTTGTCCGAGGGAAACGCTGTGCATTTTGCATAATGATAATGGAGCAGGTGTCACGTTTCAAACTGCGTATGTTTCAGTGATTGTGGAAACACAAAACGGCGATGAAATCCTTTAAATCTCACAAATTTTTGATCACAACATTCACCTTTCTGAAGCCAACTTTCGACTTCGGTGAACCCTAAACACACATCAGGGCCGTGAACAATCCTCAATTAGTGGCCATTACGGTCACTCCGACCCTTGACACGTGATTGTATCGCATCTGTCTTTATACGTATGTCTGCTAGAAACTGGTTCACATTCACAGCTCACTCCCATTACGACCTTTGACCTGTTGAATTCTTCTGGTCGTTTCGACACTGCTGATGTTGCTCAAGTTAAACGTCACCCACAGCTGCTGTCACCGTCCCTTTTGATGCACTTTTGCCGCAAAATTTCACTATCTCTACAATCTCTTCAATTTTAATGCACTTAATTTGAAGAAGGGTGACAGTAATATTGTACAGGCAACTTTGTATGAGACTGTCAACAAACAAGAACCCGGTAGCAGCCAGAATTTCGAAAATTCGTGCCAGGATTAGCCAAGCTTTTGGCATCGGCTTGGTATTTGACATCTAATTGGTCATTAGCCACACCACGCTACCAATTCACGACAACTTAATTAACCACAGCAGAATCTAAGTAAACTACACCACAAGCACTTGGCTGAAGCGACGCTGGCAGCGTTGCACTTACGCTTGTCGCCTAGTGCCTCAGCAACACAGTACGTTCCATTGTTAGTTGAATGGCGTTGGGAACGCGCACTCGTTACTCTCAGCTTTCGTTGAATAATCGCTGGCCCAATTCACAAACGATGTTGGGTAATCTAAGGACTTGAAGGCCTTTTGGCTGGCTGGCTTGGCTCCTGGTGGCAACACCAGCAAAGTGAATGTGTGTATGCTGCAGCAGCGTCCATGTAATACTGATGAGCGACGGCGATTCTCATATTGGATTACACCTCTCACTTGCACTCAGTCTCCCCGTGTTACTCTGTTACTCACTCCTTTACTTTTAAGCTACAATCTTCAATTCCCATTCTAATTTTGGGTCCGTACCTCTGTACCTCACCTGGGTTTGAATTTGTAGAATGCAGAACGTTCCTTGTGATGAAAAAGGAAACTCGAGTCATTTGCAGGTAAGGTAAACCGCAATCACCACGTCTGCAAGATCTCGTTCAAACCTTCCTGTGTTTTCAAGACGTCAATCTGATCTTTAGATGATCATCAGACGTCAGCAAAAGTGTATACGAAAAGCTTGTGGCAACTCAAAGTACAAGCAGTATTGAGCAAATAAGATTGGCTGATGTGGTACCATCACCATGGCGAATATGAAAATAATAAGGCTTTAATCAGATACGGTGCTACATGTATTATGTTTCCGTACTGTAAAAGCTTTAGTTGCAAAGTCAGTATGTGCACTAGTACTGACATCGTTAGTTATAAATCCTAATTTACGAAACGGTATCCGCCCAAGTATGAACACGTATAAAGTTGCGTGTACATTTATGCGTTTACACGAATCAAGTATGCGGTACGCGCCTTCGGAAGATTAGATCAGCATAGCTCACCTGAAGCACACACTTTTCAACTCTTAGTACAAGCCATCAGTGTGTCATCAAATCAGACATCACATGATAACTGAATGTTGCTTTTCCAGAAACTGGAGATTAATTTCCTTCAAGCATTTCATTTTTGATCTTTTCTCCAGGAATGCTTGTAAATAATTTCTAGCTTAGCTGACGTTACATGGGAGACGCCGTCTTATCAATGCTATTAGTTCCACAGGTGTAAGCCAAGGAATTATGATTAGCATTTATCTTTATGATTTGTACACCTTACCAATATGAACACGAAGCCTTTCATTCCTCCCACACATTCTCGCATTCTTTCAGTCACAAAAAACGAGTTTTTCTTGGAGCAAAACGACACAGGCGAATAATTGAGGAACAAGATCAGGTTCACCCTGCATACGCTTTTAAAGCACCTCAAAATTTAGAGGTAATCGAATCAGAAATCCGAAGTAAAGTCAGGTGTTCGTTCTACGATTCCGGAATACATTAAACCGATTTGCCTCAGACAAGCATTTGCAGAGTTGGGGTTAGATGACATGACTCTTGCCAGAAAATACTACGTCTCGTACCCATGTAATGGATGAACATTCGGTTGTGACACCCCGCTTGAATTGGGACTGTGATTGTCACGATGCAAATCTGTATGACAGGCAGGATTTCATCGGCCGATCTTTGTTCTATATTTGTCTTCGTCATAGCTCTCTGTTAAGCTCTCTTTGTTCTTCAGCTATCTGTGAGGACTTGATCCGCAAGTTACAAAGAACCAAGCAGTAGCAATGATTGCACAACAAACGGTTACAGAGGTTCTTGTTTCAACTGCGAAATCCCATTTAAGGGATGACGCAGAATAGCAATAAGTGAATCTAATTTCGCCCACGCAAGCCTACGCAGACTTGATCATCCGGAAAGTGGATGCACAATAACGTGAAACCATAGCTCAAAAAGGTGGATTCTTAATTTCCACTCTGTCATTCTTCGCAATGGTGTAACATGATTGTATTCCGTTGCACAGGAGAAAAAACGTGTAAGAAAAACGAGAGAACACCGAGCTGTACTAATGAACAGTAAGCGTTTGCTTTGACTTGCAAATCAACTTATCCACGCATTAAGACGACGATCGAATGGCGGTTTTTGATGAAATCACTTGTAAAGACGAACCATGGTGAAAATTGATGATATACGCTTCATCAAAGGGCAGAACACTGGCTTTATGCTATGAAGTGACAGCTTTTTGTTGCGAATGACAAGAACAGTTATAGCTCATAGATCAACGGTGCAACAAGAGGATGCAATTCAAACTGAAATTCAGGTAGGTTTTTTTGCCCCTTTCGGCTACAGAAAAAAAGGGTGCTAAAGTTCCCGAAACGGATCTCAAAGATGCCCTACTTGATTCAGAATGCAGATGCAAAACACAGTTCATGTTCCGGGACCTACCGTTGTTAGAGCTACAGTTTTTTTCATGCTTTTGCATCACAATACGCCGAGCAGATTTGAAATAAAAAAAGTGAACAGACGAAGTGCAAATACTAAAATAGTTATAAAACACAGGTTTGCTCAAGCGTAGCTGATGATCTCTTGATGTGCAGCAACTTTTCCATTAACGATAGGTCAGACGAGGAGGTTCAGCGTTGTGACTATATGCTTCATGCTGAAAGGCTGCATGAGATTTTTGCTCTTTTTGATTGTTTTCAAACTGATTTTTGGAAACGGAAGCAGGTCAAAGAGATTTCAGATACTTCAGACACTTTTAAAGCTTGTACTTTTGTATCAGAAAGAACAATCAAAAAAGTTTAATTGCTTGATCTGTTCTACTGTTTGAGATGACAGAAAAATGCTATGTACCGTAGTTGGTAGTGGGTATGTATGTCGAAAAAGTTAATTTTTAGTGATAGCACCACGTTCACTTCTCTGTGCAGCATCACTTTACGTTCTTATAATGCTGTTAAAACAAAACTGAAGCTGCAGTTGGAGGAATCAAGCTGAGATTTTGTGGTGCAGATTAATTGTGCCAGGGAACGTTTCCAAAAGAGTGTGACGGCGAAAAAATTTCACTATCAGCACAGAACAGCAGTAGTGTGTAATTACATGTATGGTAACTGTGTAACTACCTTTCAGGTTTCCTTTTGTAAGCAGAAATCTGATAAGGGGAGAGCTTGCAAATTAGAAGTAGAATTTTCCGCTGTAACACCGTTCATATCTTTTAATTACCTTCAACAGTTGCGCACCTTTGAAAAGCTGGTTGAAATACGAAATACGAGCTCAGGCATTGGCTTACAAAGCAAGGTGGGCTTAAAATATTTTATGTGCACCGGTTTACTAATTGAAGATCCGATTGTATCCATGCTTTAAAAAGACGCATATGAATTTGGAATTGAGGAATACCGCAGCTGTAAAGGTTGAAATGACTCTTGGCTCACTTAGAGCATCAGTTCCCTTGAACTCTTTTGCCTTAAAAGTGTCATGAGAACTTGTGCGTCCCTCTCTACTTTCCAGAAAGCTCAAAACTTTCTACGTAAACACGACAGGCGACCTTGGCCTGTGACTAACTGAACGAAAGGTTGTGTTCAACGCAATGTCCCTTTAGAAACACACTGTATAAGTGAGACTCTAACGTTTGTGAGTCACCTCATGTTCTTGAACTGATTGCCAGAAACGAAACTTTCAGCTACTGAAGACAAAATAGAAGAGTCTGGATCAAAAATTCTTAAACAGTTAATCTCCTCGTTTGTACAGTAGGATGGAGAAAAACTTACCGATTTTACACAATGGCAACCTTTGACCTGTTTAATGGAAGCTTCCATATTTGCCAGCCACTACTTTTAAGTTTTAAAATTAGACATTCGTCATAACGTTGTCATAATCTGATTGGAATCTAATAATCTAATCGCTCAGTCACACAGTTTTAATCTAAACTCCGGCTTCCTACCTGCATCAAAAAGCAATCTTGTCTAATCTGGATCTTGCACCCAGAGAGTCAATTCCGAGTACCCTCCCTTCCTGCAGCCATATTTGTAGAATTGACGAATGTAACGGTATCCTGGCACAATACCTTACCAAAGTATGTTAAATGCATATAGTTGTTATTTTCGCCGTCTTCCGTTCTAAAACCTTCCTTGTTCAACATGCCAAATACCAAGTAAAGCCAGCGGGCAGACAACAATCGACTACTTGTAGGCTTGCTGTCACCTCAAAAGGCACTGAAAAGGACAAGCGCAAACTTCGCAGGCAAAAAACTGTGTCTCAAAATCCCTAAGTCCCACAGTCCCACTTGTTAACAGTAACAGTGCGAGGACACAGATCACAGACTTGAGTGCATAACGAAAGCTTACGGCGTCATGTCAATCCGTTAACGGAAGTAGCCGAAGCGTTAAGTGCAAACGATTTGTGCTTAAAAAGCACCAAAGGGGATTTATACCTGTTCCGTAACAATTAATCAGTTCTCAGGCTACGCAGGGAAGTTAATTGTTACTTGAATTTAAATATTCTTTACCCATTCTATTGGTTGTCACTGCAAACGATTTGGGCTTAAAAAGCACCAAAGGGGATTTATACCTGTTCCGTAACAATTAATCAGTTCTCAGGCTACGCAGGGAAGTTAATTGTTACTTGAATTTAAATATTCTTTACCCATTATATTGGTTGTCACAGGTGTTAACTTTTTCCCCAATCTCTGATTCTTATTTTTCCCACGGAAGCTCAAAGACATTCTTCCAAGTAAATTCCTAGGCCATCTACTGTTGAGAAACTTTGCAGCACTTAACAATTTTAAGTTAAGATGCCTTCTTTCCTCTTAACAGAAAAACGACAAAATAAGGTGAATTACTCAGTACGAGACTTTGCCAGCATGCTCACAAGCACCATTTTCCGATTCTCGAAATCATTCACAGAATCACTTCACGTGATTTAATGGGCAATCACGTAGAATGAATCAAAGTTAGGCGTAAAAACACCAGAATTTTCAGTTCATGATGAATGAATTGCAATGCCGCATTGAAAAATTTCGTCCGCAGTCATAGCAACCAGACTCTTGATCACTTGGTATTCATGGCAACCATTCCGAAACTAAGTTGAGACAGAGCTACGATCACGACCAAGGGCCCCAAAGGGCACAAGCGCTAAATGATCTTTTCCATTTGTGGAAATCGTACTGAATAATGCATTAATTTGAAAAAGCTGACCTGGCGTGCACATTTGTCCCATGCCTCTGAAACTATGATGTCAAAGTTAATGGGCCAATGCAAACCAAAGTAGACGAACTAAAGGTATGCAAAGGCTAAATGAAACATTAACTTTGTTCAGCAAATATGACAAACCTAGCTGGTATTGGGCCTCTGGGGCGCACAAACAGTAAACAGGATCCTATACAAATGAATCAGAAAACCTATACAGTATGTTCATTGTCGTATTCAGGTAGTGAAAGTACTGCAGTAACAACATGTACTAGTATGTACAGGAATGTAAGACTGTAAAGCCAAATTAGATACTGTAGCAACAAGCAAACTGCTGTCTCAATAGCTCTTGTCTAAAAATGGGACTCTCAAGGATACACATCCTTTTAAATTGCCTCAAGCAAGTCTTCCTTTTCAATACCGTAAACAGCATGAGGCAGAAGGTTAAACATTGAATCCAAGGAATCTTGCAGATTCGCCGTTTCGAATCGTCTCGACAGTGCTGCTGATGCATTGAAATGCAATCAAGCGCTGTACCGTTGGCATCAGTCTCAGAATTGCAGGTAGAGATCGAGGTGATTTTTGCATTCGATCCTGAGAACGTTGATGAATAGCTCGTAGGCACAACATGTTAGCGAATTCACGCTGTCATGTTCAATAAGTTCGGTAGTACTGTAGTACACAATCTCCTACTCTCACGGCTAGTATTCATTTGGCCAGGGATAAAATCACAATGAAGCCACTTGAAACAGTGTTAATTGTTTGAGTACATCATATTGTTCACACCAACCTTTGCTTTGAGAATACCCTACACCCTTCTCATCTCACTGTAACGTTCACACCGTCACTTGCTTCAAGACCAGAATGCAAAAGAGAACGCAACTAATAACAGATCAACATTTGTATGCTGAGCGTTATTGACAGATTTATATCGTATTAATTGATTACAGAACTAGCAGGTGGATTTCATCATCGCGAGACGGGTGATTGCCTTGCGTAATTTTGATTTCTATAGAATCTTCAACTCTACTAATTTTTACCATGGAGCACTGAATGACAGCACTAATTTCTTGAATTAATGAACGGAAAATCTTCAATTCTCGAGTTATTCATGTCTGCATAACGATTCTTCCATTCATGTTCTTTGTAAGGCACAAGAGCTTGTGAAAATGAGGGTCCGATGAAGTTAGCAAGTTTTGCAGGAGAGAGGAAGAATGGCATTTTGTACAAATCCTTTGGAGTTGTAAAATGAAATGGTAAAATTGTGATTACTTCACCAAACTTGTTGAG
>VRMD01003890.1:0-10086 GCA_009872375.1 Sminthurides bifidus | reverse complement strand
AGCTTAGCACTTGAGAAAGAACAGAAGGAGAGGGAAAACAAAAAAGGAAATCAAAACGTTCCGCAGTATTTACCAACCTCTACTGGAAGAGGAGCGAATGCCCGAGAAAATTTCACTTACAGCCTATGAAGGACAGCTTGTTAATAAAAACCCGGCTGGTAAAAATACTGTAAAATTAGCCGCCATCCGCGGCACTTGAAACAAAAATAACTCTGCACAGCAATCAATTTAATCGCATTCAGCTCAACAAAGTACCGGTAGTGCTTTTTTATATCATCTCTCTGCAACTGATACCCACTATAAGTTCAACTTAATGAATCCACTAATTAGCTGGCATCAAAAAGACAAAGTGCTTATTGGCACAATCAGAGTAAACTCGAGAGCATGCTTAACAAGCTCCTTTTACAGCCACTTTTGAATCAGTTCACAGCATGTTAGCTAAAAATGTATAAATATCAAAGCAGTGCAGTTAATTACTCAGCCGGTCATTAGCAAGAAAGCAATTCAAGTTCCATCTGAAAGCGATTTTATCTCCTAGACTCTTCTGAACTTATGATCATCAAGACAGCCGACATTTAAGCACAGTGAAAAGCTTCGCGCTTGACATTCGAGTGAGTAAAAACAGTAAAGGAAGTTAGTTGTTAACTCGAATAAAAATTCCCATCTCCTCCTCATAATCCAGCAGTGTATGCAGTAATCGTAATCATTTTGATTGTCGTCATTAAAAATGAATAACGCGAAACAAAGAGAGAGTTAAGCGATATAGAGGAACATGTTGCACACCAATTTGATTCAATGTCCCATTCCTATCCCCATTCCTTGCGTTTTGTTACCCAACCTCCTCAACTCGTATGAATGAATTCATATCCTTTGATCCGAACATTGATCACTGTCTTCTTTTCAATGGCGTTGGCAAAACCCAAAAGGTGTACGATAACGGAGAAAAAGATGGCAATTAGTAATTGGGCGTACCGGCAGACAATTTGCAAAACTAAAAATAAAACCAGATATACATACTATCCCAGATTCAAGGTTCCTATTTCATAACTAACGTAAGGTTCCTGTTTAAATGCTTTTTTCTATTACATAATAATGACTAGAAATGATGCATACTATATGACGTAAGATTAATGTGTTGATGATGGTTGTTGATGTCTGTGTATTTGTGCTAGAGACTTTTCCTCCATATTTGTGTCATTCAACAAGATAATGAGATAACGTCGTTATCCCGCTTAACTGATTATTCGGACATTTTTTAACGGATTCAAATAACAAGACGAAACACAAGCTTTGATATTTTCACATAGAATCATCAAAACGCTAATCAGGTTCAGCGAATGACTGGAAATCATTTTCACCATATGACGCTTGACGCTTCAGTTTCCTTTCCTCAGCTGTTGAACAATACCAAGAATGTCAGACTCTCAGCACTCAAGAGTGCGTTGCCATAGTGACAGTAATTAGATTTTTCTTTTATTTTTTATATACTACTACACTATATAGGTGGTTAAACAATTCGCCAGGTACTTAACGTAATTCACGTAACAGGTGATGGACAGACGCTGAGGTGTTGGAGGCTCCCTCAGCCGTTCTTCCTCACTTAATCAATCACGACATGACGGGACACTTGGACTGTTCGGACTTTCTCATTCTGTCGCAGAAGCGCAATAATCCTAAAAGCAAATTTTCTTGGAGGGTTCCAAGAGGGTGGAAGCAATAGACTGATTATTTTACCAGATGAGAAGTATCCTCGTTAAATCTTCTTTCTTCGTTCACACATGCAGGGCTAATTTTTCATAAATCTTGTAATGCAGAACCACAAAAGCTCTTCCTCTATTCCATGGGGAAGACGTTAACATTACCATTTGCAAGGCGGAATGGCGGCATGTAGCTATTTTCAGCCAAGTAAATAAGGAACAGGTACATAGAAGCTCCATACAAAGAATACAATGCAGTAGCCCTTGAATGTGGCATGCATGCATGCAGTAGAAATCAGGTGATTATTTTCCTGGTAAAAGCATACGAGATGAGTATGGGAAGCATTGAGCTTTTCTGAATATTCCTCCGAATTAGGATGATTATGATGATTATATTCGCAGGACGTTGATTGAATAATTGGAGCGACAGAATGAGAATGAATTTTGACAGTGGTGGTGACGACGAAGGTACATGATAAATGGTGACTGACTGGGATATTGGACAAACAATAATCCTCCCAAGCCTCGTGAGAAAGTTCCTATTTGCAAGCCTGACATTCAGGCCTACAATCGTATACACAAGCATATTTATTGAGGATATACATATTTAATTAATTAAACTAGTAGTTATTGTAATTTTCATAGTCCCGTAATGCGATAGAGAGTGGTATATTAGTTATACCGTACTAAGCATAGATACTATTATTACTATTCCTATAAACTAAATACACACCAATATGTAAACGTCAAGTGATGTGTCCGACTTTTCATCAATACCAAGCCGAATACACGAAAACCTGTATAATCATTCTGTCATCAGTCAAATCAAAAACAGAGCAAACAATTGCAGGACAACGCAGGAATTTGTCCATCACAAATTAACACTGGCTATGGCATGTGGTCATTTATTCTGTCATCAGTCAAATCAAAAACAGAGCAAACAATTGCAGGACAACGCAGGAATTTGTCCATCACAAATTAACACTGACTATGGCATGTGGTCATTTTACAACAACTTCCTCACTAAATGCCACCCTTATCTCATCTACGTACTTTAAACACATACACAATATTATAATCTTGTTCGGAAAACACAGGTTAGTAAAAAAGAGTACACGTAGTACTTGTACAGTTAATTTTTTACCCGCTGGAGAAAATAGTATCTCACCCAACTGGCAACTTGCCATACATACATAAGTAGAACAGCACATGAGCTGTCATTATCTATTTTGTTCACTTGGCCTAAATCCAAGGAATTTTCACACATTCATCGCTTCTTCCATTCATTCGCTGATGAATGACATGCTCATCAGCGTCGGCTTGATTACTCTATCCAAAAGTTACGCAAAGACTTTACGGAAAGGAACAAGAGAATATATGTACTCATCCTGCAGTTTCAACTCGCAATCCCTATCAAGGTACTGGATTCACACGACATGCTTGCACTTTTGTAAAACAGGGATTACCTGTAAGACTACAAGTTAATGCAGAGAGAGATAAAAAATTAATGTTGCAACTCCTCCGCAGCAGGAGGAGAAAAACAAGATGACGAGGACGAGATGGAATGACCGATAATTTTATCTGATTACGCGTCATTAAACGTAATTATTCCAATAATTATTTGATACAAAATTACAAGGAGTGGAAAATATTCCAGATCTAGAAAAGTTTTTACCCCATCCAAAAACGTGAAGACAACCTGCAATTACACGTACATTACTCTGCCGACGAGCAGCATGATCAAAGTTGCATTAACTTCTGGATCCTCTCTTCCCCTGCCCTGTCTTTACTGTACTTGTAAAATTTACCACGGTACAAAGACAGCACGAGGAAGGTGAATGAAATGAAGGATTGCTTTCTTGATGAGTGGACATATATTCTCAGTTTCACAAACATTTTTCATTCCTTCCTCCATTCGTCTGTAGCTAACTTTTTGGATTAGTGGAGGTAGTCAAGAAGAAGTTTTTGCTTTTCTCATTTGAGTCTCTAAATGCCTTGCACTGTGGCAAGCACAGCACAAAAAATTTGTGTCTTGTCCAAGGTTAAATTACGTAAGGCAACACACACATTGTTTCGTCTTCACGATCAGTTCACGTCACTCTAAATGCTGCTTGCGTGCTAAAAGATATTAATTTAATTGTTTCTACTAATCGCGTTAATTACGCCACCGTCATGTAAGAAATCTTTTGGTCTGAGGGAGAGAAACAAGTCAACGAGTTATTAAGAGACCGCAGCGGTTTTCCTAAGCTAACGCGGTATTAATCAACTCGCTTACGTCTCATCAGGATTGCAAAAAGTCATGAATATCTTTAGTAATGAGCCAGCGCCACATTAAATGCTCTTTTTTTTATAAAGGGGTGGGCGGTGTGCTCATTGGGTACATCTTGCTGAATCTTACGCAGACTGTTGCATAGTAAAAGCAGGTTTTTACTGTGCGAATACAATCATTGCATCTTGTTTACAGAATTTTTCCATTCATTAGTCAGGAGGTAATTAGTACTTAATTTATACATATACTTGGTAGAATTTATTGCGAAAAGTTGGACGGCTTAAAAAGTACAATTTTGGGATATTATGTTCAGTCATTAGTTTGCAGTGCAATAGTAGACTTAATGCATAGGCATACGAATGTCATTCCGCGCGAACCATTTTCAAGGATATTTTATTTATATTTCATAGATACAACCAACTAACTTTAAGTAAGTAGATGAGATAAGAGAAACACTATTAAGAGGTACTGCGTTCCTGATGAAAATGTCATGAATAGACAAGATAATTCTGACTGTTATCAAACTATAAGAATATCTTAAACTAATTGGATTGATGATGTTGGTGACCGACATGGATGAAAACCCGATTGAATAAATCTGTTGATTTGTCTCGATGGAAAATAAAATTTTGGTGTGGAAACCGTGTACTTTTGTCAATTATTTATTAAGCATTCATTTCTTATGATTTATGCAAAACTTGGCCCCTGCGTCCAATTCTCAATTGTGGACAATCTTGAACATGTAACAAGACGACTGGGTCCAGGAGTTGTCACCCTGAAACGTTCAAAGACAGGGAAGTTACGCAGTCTCGGGATGCTCGACTCGATACGAAAATGCGAACGTGAAGAATGAAATGCGTTGCTCAAATACACGGCACGGAGCTGTACAATTTGTAGAGCTGGTGACGTAGCATTCTTTAACATGTTCACAAGCTATAAAATGGCAGCAGGTCCTTTGCACCTGTATAAAAGTAGATACAAGCGGGGATGAAAAATGATGTAGAGCACGAGGTGGAGGAAACTTATTGCCGGCTTCGGGGTTTAATGGCGCAGACAAGTAGTATGAGGTTGTAGCTGTGCGAATGAGGTGAGCTGGAGCAAAAGACCTGTGAATAGCATATGCAAGAGGATTTTGAAATTGCCCCCATGGAATTATTTCGCACACACTTCCATTTCGTTAGAATCCTATCGGTGTAAAATGGAAATAGTTGATTCAGAAATCTCCAGTTTATAAATGTGAAAAAAGAGTGTTTTCCTTACGAGAATGATTTTTCTTGTCCTGCTCGGGAAAAGTACACCTTGGGGACTCGGATCATACGTCCCACAGGAGTCACAACCGTACAGCTTCCTTTACCTTTCTCCCACGATTACAATTTCGTGCCCAGTCCAGCATGCATTATATGGATCAGAGGAACAAGTCCTTGTGAAAACAACCGCATGTGCTGTCTCACGTCGTCAGGTTGCACTTGGGCAACGGTATATGGTGGCCCACACAATCCATTCCACCGGCAGGCTGATTATGCAGGATTTCACCCTACATTACTCTGCATACGGTTCGTGCTCATGCTGGCTCTGCTGTGTTTCTGGGGAAATAATCCCAATCACCCGCTTTTGTACTCGGGATTTACTTTAAACCATGTTAAGACGTATTAAGGACAATGCCGAAGGAAGAGATGGAGGAATCCACCGAGCTCTTGGTCCTCGTCCGCCGCACTGTTGATCCAATCCCGGGTTTGATTTTACAACAAGTATAAATTCCACCGCCAGATACCGAGAGATAGGAGTAAAGACCTGAGGAGTGAGCAACAACCATTGGTCTCATCTCAAGAGAGATATCCAAGAAATATTCTTTCCGTCCTTCCAACATTTTGCGGAACCCTAACCCGAGTGATCGTGGGGCTAGCACGCGCTCCTTATCCCATTCATATAGGACAATAGTGAATTTGGAGATTTAACCCTTGCCCATTTCATTCCTACTTACAATTCAAATCAGATAGGCGGAGAAATCTGTTGGTGGCAATCCTATGGCGCGTGCTGCGAACAAATTCCGTGCTTCAATCAAAATTAGGTAGGAGAGAGAGAGAGAGGGAGAACAAAAAATATCTATAAAATAGACCACATGCCACAGGATGAGACCTTGTGTGAGTTGTTTTTATGATCGGGTGCCGGGGAAAATCAGGTCGGAAATAAATCCAACAACCGGCCGTTCACACTTACCTTTAATTTCATTCATTGGGAAAGCCTTCATTCAAGTCATCATCGCGCATACCAGGGAATTTACACCGGAAAGAGACCGCCTGAGGAACATTTACATGCATAATCTCCAACAAGATCATATTTCCTTCAGTCTACTATACAAACGCTCATTAATTCCTCTTCAGGATAACGGCTGGTGCCTTTGGAATCTTCCGCGGGGTGCATGTAGATCACCCAAGCTTTCCGAAACAAATCCATCCAGCGCATCCCCCACATGTACGCAATAGGGTAAAACAGCCCTTGAATTATCATCCACCCACCCTCCTCATCTCCCTGCGTAGTTTCTTCAGCGGGCTAAGTGGCAGACTAAGAATTATACGAATTCATCAAACAGGAAATAATAACAGGTAACATCATCGGTAATGCAAACTGTACAAAGCTCAAAGACTACAAGGTATTCATTCAGCTCGTATTCAATTGAACGTGTGACCAGGTGGAACAGCACGACAGCATATGAATACTTGTACACTTTTGTTTCTTGCCATGAAGTACACCGCCAGCCGTCACATTGCGCAGCCCTTGACGGCAAGCTCCATGGATGGGATGAGATCAAACAAATACTGAATGAATAATTTTTGATACTCCTCAATGAGTTAAAGAATTTGACGCTACAAAGCCGAAGCGAGAAGGTTGGCCATAGATCTGAGGAAGAATACCGGCGTACTTAAGGCGTTCAATTCATTCCGATTTCGAATGAAACCTCGGCATGTAATTGAGCGTCTAATTTGTAATCCAACTCTAGCACCAAGCCGTTCCAACCGACGAGGCACCCTGACGCTTCAAAGACAAGGATTTTTTCCCGAGAATTTCAATACAGGCCTTTTCTCGCGGTATTTGATCCATCCACACTTGATGCATACCACTCTTGATAATATTTCGTAAATCTTTCGCAACTTGAAAGCTAGTTGGCCCTGAAACACACTGCTGCTTTACCGGCTTCACGTACAAGAATTTCATGTACATGTTACTAACCAGTGTGCATAAATTAGTCGGAGGACTGAGGCTATAGCTGGCTGCAGCTCACTCAGCCGGTCGCAATGAGCATAATCGCTTGGCAGAGATGCTATACGGCTTGAGATTCCAGGAAGAGGGACATTATGCGGGAAAAAGCAATAAAGAATGATTACGGAAAGAAAGTAAAGAAAGGGGGAATGATGGCTTGAGGAGTGTACATGGATGAAGAAAGAATGGAGAGAATAGTGAAAGAATTATGATTGCGCATATATGTGCGGAGTTGATTTTTATACAGTGTCTCGGCCGTAACCCGTGCCGTGCTAGCTTGCCCCTAGAAGAAAATGTGCATAATTAAAAAGGGTCCTGCTTTCGTATGAATAGAGGAAGGAAGGAGAATGAAATTGCTCTCACCTTGGGTCGATAGAGGACGAAATTTTTTCTTCCCTCATTTCATAATAACCTAGGCTGTGATAATAATAATGGCATAATAGTGGCACAAGCCGTGTCTCCACAAGTTTTTCGCCAACTATTTCTATTATGTATGCTCCCTGCCTTGGCCCAGGAAGCGAACACACGACAAACCCAAATGCATTCCGGACGGAACAAAGAGAACAGCTCGTAATCGTTTCGTGATGGTTGTAACTCTTTGGAATGATTATAATTTTTCCATATTGTGTCCTTCCTCGTAAGAATATTGGGAAAATGAGACCGTTCCAGAATAAGAATAAGGGCACAGGGGTTGATGATGCCCATAGAAATTTTTCTTCATTGGTTTTCTCCTAACGCCAAAGGAGAGAGAGAGAAAGATAGAGAGAAAGGCCTCGGAATCGTTATATCGGATATTAACCACCATTAAAAGCTCCGTTGAGCATGTAAGTTCATGTGCACAAGGCACAGACAAGAGGATACGTAGGCAGCAAATTAGTATTTGCGGGTGAGAGGCAAGCCTTTCGTAAGCCATGCTGTTACGATGATCAATCAATACTTTTTAGGTGTATCGAAAGCTTGTATAGTGTTTTTGGGATTCAAGATTCGCTTTATATTATACTATCCTTACAATATGCATTGTGTATTTCTGCATACTAAAGGGAAGGTGGCGTGAAAATGGTGCTGAGAGAAACAAAACAAAGCATGCTGATATGAGTACAGTAACTACACGGGAAGAAAGCATGAAAGGTAATGTTGTACATTGGGTGATGGACGCTTTTCTTTCAGCAAAATTAATCATGAATGAATATTCAGTTATTTCCTTAATGAAAAGCGGCCGACGACTAGTGCTTTGGAAAAATTTGCTCTGCTCACGGCATGTTCTACCAATTAATATAGCGGTGTCACATTATTTCTTTCTTATTCTTCTCATGGGGAGGAAGAAGACCCATTTCCCAAACAAATTATTACATGATGACGCTAAATAATGTTTCCGAGCCGTGCAATCATTTCCATTAGCCCAAGAAAATTTTGGAACAAAAAGGGCAGGTGCTAATTTCCATGCATTACTTTAAATAATATATCAGCTTTGGCTTTCTTCCTCAGAAACTTATCCGCTCAGCCCTCAATATGTGCCGTTGATGCCGAGAAGGAGAGAACAAAGCCAAACGGGAGAAAACTTGGAAGCGGTGAAAGAGGGAAAGGTAATATTTCAAAGCTATAATACCGAAGACATGCAACCTATCTTTGTCACAGGGGTGAAATGTGGTACGGTAAAACGGAGGTTTGGAACACAGAAGAAAACGGTTAGACACACGAGACGAAAAGGATGACGCTGACGAAAGGAACAAGTCGACGGCGACAAGGACGACTCCAGCGCTTAACTCTTAGTCAGGAACGGGCTTTCTCTCAAACGGGAATGAAAAGACAAAACTATTGGCGAGTCGCTGATCAAAATTTAATAAAGAAAAGTCCTTTCAGAACCCCGCCACCTGGATAATCAATAGGGTTTAAGTCAAACAGAGTGAGAAAACGGGAGCTGAATACAAATCTTATGACGCAAATGGTCAGAGCCAAATACCAATGCCGGGTAGATGTATACATCGTCATTAACTTTGTCACCATAAATAGGAAGGTGGGCTCAAGAAAGTGGAAAGCCGCCGAATTATCCTCCTGTTTAATGGTCCGGGAAGAATGGATCCTGGAGGAAAAAGCATTCAGAGAATATTACCTTTCCTTCATTACATATGGGACACTAGCTATATATTCTATAATCGGTGCCGATAATCAAGATAAATGCAGCCACGTACCGCACCAGCTCAGCTCCAACTCACATTCCTTGATGGTTCTTGGGGTTGAATGGGAGCCTGTTGGAATCAACGGATCAGCAAATTTTATGGTAAAAATTCTACTGATGCCCTACACTGGTCACTGAGCTAACGGCTTGAAAGAATTGCGATGCTATGGCGATGAAAAATATCATGCGTGTGGTTATGAAATCACTTGTGACCTTAAAACAATTCTTGGAGCGCATGCTGCGAATTCATTTCTTGGAATGGATACGGTGCCACACGTAATACCCTCTTGTACAATTCTGTTTGGATTTCAAGTGATGGAAAGTAATTAATTAGGTTTGTGAGTGAAACGCTGCAAGCGAAGCTGTACCATGTCTATGATAGACGCTGAATGCAAAAGTCACGATTGTATCCTACGTGGAAACGGAAACATAAGGGCTAAGAAATGAAGGAACATGTATAGACAAAAACGTTTCTGAAAGGTATAGCACCTGGGATTTTTTGCCAGTCCTTTTGGATTCATACCGAGATGAGCAGTAACATAACTCACGGATATTTTGATGGAACCGAATATTGAAAAGTGCTGAAAGTGGTGTTGAAATCGTGTGGCTGATTGTGAATCTTGAGCGGTTATCCCCTTTTAAGTTGAATGTAGGGAAGAAAGGCGCAATTATCAAATTCCAGCACT
>VRMD01003889.1:0-10086 GCA_009872375.1 Sminthurides bifidus | reverse complement strand
AAAAAAAAGAAATCTTTAAGTCTGAAAGAGACGTAATCCTCCCAGCTGTACCTACAAAACAGTTAGTACAACCTTTATGTTCCGTGAGTCACAGTTGGTCGATTGCCACAATCAAAATACATTCGATGTTTGCTGTGTGATTCAAACGAAAGGAACTACTAGTGTCAATAAAGCTTTAGATTTCAGCCTAGGACAAGCTGAGATCCGCAAATATAATCTTCCTGCACGTTCCTGCAAGACTGATAGTAATACAGAATGAAACATAAAAACATTGCGAACCATCTATAAAATTTATGGGCTTTCATTATTCAAAACTCAACCATTGAACGATTCAGTTTAAAAGATACCCATTGTGATCAGGATGGTCAACAGTAACAAAAACGGGTCAAATTCTCTAGCAATAGCACGATGACTGCTTATTTTCCATGGCATAAATAGCTACTGTTCAGACCATGGTGAGTTCCATTTAACGTCTAGCTTAAGCTAATGTGTGCATTACTTGGCCGGTTTCTGCAAAAGCAAGTAAATTCATCCACTGTTGCCCAGCTTTACTGAAATTTTGATTTCAGGAGGGTTTTACACGTTCCTTTGATCCAATACTTTTTCAACTTCATCTGTATATATTGTGAAAAGAGTGGATTTTCGTGGGTCTCAGACGTGCGAAGGACTCATTTTAAATGAGTAAATTCGCTCAAACTGCATAAAACGCAATGCAAAATTGACACGTTTCCAGAAAATGGAAGCTTCCAATGCTACTTATACCTAGGGTAACATAATCACGTCCGAAAGAATTAGATAGAACTGTAACATCAAGTGAGTACCAGAACTTGTCGGGAATGTGAATTTAAATAAATTTACATTTCCCTGGGCACTTGAAAAGGTTAATGGATAGATGAGGAGAGCGAATTCTCTTAAGCTGCTATTATAGCGAATTTGAGAATGCTTGAAATCCAGTGAAAGCTGTGTAGGAAATGAGATAAAGGTGAAATTGCTACTACTCCATTCCCATGGTGAGAGGTAATCCTTAGTTTCGGTTTCCCACTTCCTCAGCTAACACTCACAGAATACTAATGCAGAATCCTTGGAGAATAATTACTGCTATTTTGAAGCTGAAGTTGTGAGATTTCTCTACCAAAATTTGACTTATCAAACCAAACCATATCGCACACTCACTCCGTTGTGTCATCCCTTCTCTCATACTAGTAATAAAATAACTATAGCAGGAACCTATTTTAAAAACTAACTTCGTTGACCCTAGGCGAAGCACTAACAATAATCAAAGATGCAGATGTATCTGGCTGGGACTGGCTGCACATTATAAGACTTAACCTAGGTGAAAGTCCTGCTCATAGAAAGATACGAGGGAAATCGAAGTTGCTACTGTTCTACTGCCTCCGATTTTGGTAACTGTGGTACCAGCCTTTTTAATGTATTTCTTGAGGATAAAACAATTTAAGCCATTGGTAGGGGTGTTGAAACGTGGGCGGTGCTGGAGCGCGGCAGCTGCTGCCAAGTAAATCACAACCACAGGCATTTGGTGATGTAGCAAACAAGCATCAAGTTGTTATATGTGAGCTGAATCGAGTCCGCACAGTTCCAAACTTTCCCTGATTTGACCCATTTGGCGTCAGTCCAGAAGACCTTGATTTAATTTTCTTATCGTTTACTGGTCTTCCAATCGACAAAACAAATCTGATCAGTGTGATCAGCATAGGATAGAATTGCAATTGTATCTTCCACCTGAAATCTATCTGATGACTAGGTCCAGCATGAAAGGATTTTTTTTACCACGTCATGCCAACTCTACTTTGGCTAAAGCACCCTGTCTTGANTACCACGTCATGCCAACTCTACTTTGGCTAAAGCACCCTGTCTTGATTCTGGTTTGATGAACTCAAGAAAACTGCGAAAACGTGAAGCCGTATACATGCAGGAACATACAGACTAGTAAGGGAGCCGTGTACTGTACGACTTACATAACTTTTACAAGATACTGCGTCTAGGTCTTCTACCAAAGTTTGATTAATCTAATAATAGACTCGAGTGTAGTGAAACAAAGTTTAAGTTCATTTTCTGTCCTGAGAAATTTATGAGGAAACTTTTTTCATTACAAGTGATACTTTCTTGGGGAACTGTTTCATGTTATTTTAATAACAAATATTCAGTATTTCATCTGTACAAACATCGAGGGAATTAACTAGGCCAATCATATTGTATGCATGTCACAAATTAAAGCAATATCTGCCACCTGAATCGAACTTTTTTGCAAGTTCAAAACCAAATGCTTTCTCAACGTCCTTACTTACTGTCATGTATGTACTTGAAACCTACTGCTAATGCTGAACAGACCCACTTGACTTACAACATTACCACACAAATATAAAACCTTATTTTGAAAAAGGCTGATGAGATGCCGTTACGAGAAGTCATGACAATTTGATTTCACCTGTAGCAATCAAACAACGAACCTAGGTCGTGTTTCATCTAAAATGCTCCAACTAAAACTTCTGATGCAATATTCTTATTCTTGTCTTTTCCATTCCAAATCTTTAAAACCGTTTTGCTTAAGCAGAGTGTCACAACTCTCAAAGTTGATGCAGCTTAGAACTACGTATAGAAAAAATCAAACAAGTCGTCTTACCGTGTATGACGATCTCCGTATCCTTATTCAGCTCATACAATCGAATTGCTTCGTCAAGCTCAAGCTGATTCGAAATAGTGCATGGGTCCCCTGCATCATCAGAAAAAATTTGCATGCCATTGCCCATTTAGACCCATCAAAATCTGTAGTATCACTCATTTTTTGATTGACCTTACCTTCTTCATCTACCCATTTAGTCGTAAATGGCTGATCAGGTGTAAACTTGCACATATCCCGAATCTCTTCATTAAATAGCTCCAAAGTGATATCCGGGTTGATATAAGTAATAAGAATCTCGCTATAAATTGGAATCCCCAAAATAAGGCTTTAATCTCCACGTATACGTCGAGAAATTGTACAAAAGCTATCATATATGATTCGTCATCATCGACTTACCCATTGTACGCAGTTTTTAACGCGTATTTCCGGAACCTCCATCTCACTACTGTTCTTGTCTGCCGAAGGTGACGGCATCTTTAAAGTTGACATTAGCAGTGATGGGAATGTAAATATAAGTACTGACAGTAGCAGAAACTGGTTCACGAGCGGTTGCACAGCAAATTGTGAATTTCACAACAGTGTAAAGAACGCTTCTTTTCAATAAACTCACAGAGCGTAATCAACAACTTGAGCAAGATAACGATGAGTGAAACTAAGCTCGAGGGGCGTGCACATAATCTCTCACAATGAACAACCGATGAACCACAGCTCGTTCTTCAATGCAAATATCGACAGTGTCGTTGATCAAGCCGTAATATTATACGATCTAAACGTTAATGCAATACACAAAACTAATTGCATTTATCAACCAAAGTAGAAAACCACCACAAGGCATCACAGTCAGTAAACAAGTGTGAAACTGTCGGAAGGGATGCGATTGCTTTGAAAGACGTTTCTCGCTCAGTCAGTAGCGCGAAATACTGCAACATCAATAGATCCATCATTTAACACATGATATTTGTTCACGAAATGCATGCATCGCTTTAAAGCGTAATTATAACTTAATGCACAACTGAAACAGCAATTAGCAAGTAGAACTCCATGATGTGACAACATACCTTGTGCAACCAGACCACCAGCAGTTATAAAGAGATGTTCCGAAGTCAAAGGTTTCATACACTTCACATGGAAGTCGTGAAGCTGAGCATAAGCCGTTACGACCAGCGAAAGGATGCGTGCAGCTACTTCCGGTAATTAGTCTTGTCATCTGCAGCTTCTACATACACTGATACACTATAAATGGATTCTACAGATTTTGGGTTCAACCCAAACAACAGATGAGTGTCAGTGTCCACAGACCTGTAAAAGTTTAACATAAAAAGTTCAAACATCAGATCGGTTTGTCATTCATACATAGAGCAATGAAATAATATTCTTGAACCCATACAGGTGACTGATAGTAACGAAAGATAAAGTTATCACCACACTTGTAATTGCAGTTCTACACCTATAACCGGCACGAAACACAATCAATTACCCTCGTAGACTAACATTTTGTGTTGTCGAATCGAGTTGTTGCGAAAATAAGTACTAGACTCAAGGGACATTAATTAGTTCATTTATGTTTAACTGGTGAAAAGAATTTAAATGCAGATCAAATCAACACTATGAAATTCGCCACCGCTGATCAATACAGTTAATCTAGAAAATAAAGCATCAAATCCATCTAGACAATCTACTGAGAAGATTTTCAAGTTTCTATTTTAAACCTTTACTTGAAACAATTGACCAAAAAATTTTGACAGTTAAATGAGGCAATTATATGCTAAAATAGTAAAAGCCGAAAACTAGTGTACTGAATTATACAATCCTTACAACGAAAACGAACTTCCATAAACGCAACATTCAACTGACGAACTGGCTCACCTGTCACCGTTGATGTAACTGAAGCGTATTTCGCTAAGAACTTGTTCGCAATTAAAAGTTTAACTGTCGCATCACTAATTATTAAACTAATTCCCACGAAAATAAAACCAAACCACAGCAATGGGTGTAACACACTTAGCAGCGTCAACTTGCTATGACCGTCTATGAAGATTAACTGACTGGTGTGGAATTCTCTCCATTTTCAATGCCCAACAATGCTACAGCATACGGAATGCCTGTTGCCTCCTCTCATCATCATCACCTTGCTATTCATCTGCCCTGCTTTTGCTGTTATTCACCTGCTGCATCCTCATTTCCCCTCGGACGGACGTGGGTTTGCGCTTGCTTTTATGATCGTTGCCGCGCTATTACCATTACTGCTGTGGCTGAAAGCAACCACGGCTGTTACATGAACATGGACCGCATCTTCTGGGTTACGTACACCTGCCCACATCTTTTCATTCAATGTATTGTTCATATGAGCAAATGATCCACCTGAGCGACTCATGTGCAGATGATGCTTCCCCTAACGCATAATATTGCAGATGATATGACCGATAGAACTTAATCAAAAGTCACAAACAACAGGACTACTGAATCGTACTAACTGAATGATTTGACTGTTTTAAGGTGAAAACTTGATCTGTGTCTGTAAGATATGTTAATTCAATACTGTTTCAACTTGTGAACAATGCAGAACTGATTTTAGGGTAGGTCGGGGATACAGGTGAGTCTGGCCAAATTGAGTCATTGAGCTAAGTTGAGAATTGGAACTACGATTCTGTGCAAATTTTGTATCGATAGCTTCTTCTGCACCTCTCTAACGACTATTTTGATTATCGTCAAGTCACGAAAATGCTTTCATCCTGAAAGTCTTCCATACTACTGTGCACTTGGTTGCTTGGCTGAATGATACATTTCATTGAGGTTCCGTCCCGAGCTAAATACAGGTGTGAGGAGAGGCGCAATGCCATTCAGTACAGATTGAGGTTGAATATTTGCACATTTGAGGCAAGCGAGGTATGAAGCTGATGCTTGAGCTCAAATGCCTCATTTCAATGAGGAAACTGACTGTTGAATACGAAGAGAGGATGGCCAATGTTTCAACATCCTTCTCAATGAAATCGTTACAAATGAAGGTTACTGACTTGATTGGAAATCTACACTGGTTTGACAAGTGTTTATAAATTCAACTGGCTCAACTTAACAGACTCTTTTATGAGACACTAAAACTAGTTAATACAATTAGAGAAGACATCAATACCTATGATCTCGAGTGTCGTATAACTGTACAGATTTTCGTTTTAAGCATGAAATTAAACAGCAGGTAAGGATTATATTACGTACCAAGAGATTAATAACTAAAATCATGAAGTAGTGAGACTATCAGCACGGTAGCGCTGTGAGTATAAACACAAGCGAAACAGAGATTTGAACTTGATTCTTAAAATGGCTCGGGTCATAATTTCATCTATTCATATTGTCCGCAGTGGATATTGTCATGCCACAAACACGTACACTGGCGATAAAAAGCCACAAAATGGCGACTAGTTAATCTATTCTGCGATATTTAAATAACACGGCTTCAGTATAAAACGTAAAAAGTTTTATCACTCTTACTCAAAAACAACTTATGCTAAATAGTACGAAGATTCTGTCTCAAGACCGATTGATAAAACAGAATCATCATAGCTAACCTCAACAACATTGAAGCAGCTAATACTACGAAAATTTCCTGATTTGAGCTAACAACTTATGCTAAATAGTACGAAGATTCTGTCTCAAGACCGATTGATAAAACAGAATCATCATAGCTAACCTCAACAACATTGAAGCAGCTAATACTACGAAAACTTCCTGATTTGAGCTAGCTTCTTTATGTTACTTCAACCCATGAAAAAAAATCTTGCGCATTTACCAGTCATATACTTGGCTTCAAACTAATAAGCTAAGCGATAACTTGGTCTAAAAGTCCTTTACATTTTTCGTGGGCAATCACTGCTATGGATTTCTTAACTCGTAGGGCGGAAAGTCGGACGGATGAATTTTGGTGCCAGCATTCTTTAATTATTCTGGCCATGCTGGAGAGTATCTATAGAGTGTAGAAATCACAGATTGTTGATTATTCAGTCAATTTTTCACCACACTAATCAATAGTACTTTACTAGCTTCTAAATTAAACTCACAGGGTCCGATGACCACCGATTTGGTATCTCGGGACGGTAACCGTCTAAACAGACGACTTTCCTCATTTCTTCAAATGAAGGATCCGCAGGGACCACATCGTAAAACGGAGGTTGATACTCGTCCACGATTCCTTGCGATACAGTTCTTCTAGCCATTTCCCACAGTACCAGGCCCGCCGCATACATGTCCACGCGTTTGAAGCAGTCGAAGGAGTTAGGGCTTATGCTATTTAAAACGCAACGGCATAAGATTGATAGATAATCTTTACCTGTGCTCGGTGGAAATGACATTTAAGAATCTCACCTCTCATCCAGAACTTCTGGAGCCATGTACCTCCTTGTACCTACTTTCGGATTTGGGAACATGTTTAGCTCTCCCGTATCTCTTTTATGCGTAACTGCCAGTCCGAAATCCGCAATCACACAAGTTTCATTGTTACTGACTAAAATATTCTTAGATTTGATGTCCCGATGTGCAATTCCAGGCCGACTCTGCGAAACCAAAGGCAATTTAAGCTAGTCCCAAAGTTTTTAAATTCTTTCCGTTGCAAGACTTTACTCGCAGTGGTATTTAGTAATTCAAGCACTTACCTCCGTGCCGACCATTTCTGAATGAAGAAATGCAAGACCGTTTGCCATGGAGTACGCCAACTTCAGCAACTGGTTTTCATTCAACGGCTTCTTGTTCAAAAAATCGTAGAGCGACCCATGACGATGGTAGTGAGTCACAAGCCAAAGCTGCGTTGTCGAATGTCTTGATGTCATGTCAGAGCCGTAGAATCCCAGAATGTTATTGTGCCTCAGCATAACTGAACTATAAATTTCAGTCTCCCGAATCCAAGAAGCTTCGTCCAAAGTGGAAAATATCTTCACCGCAATATATTCGCAATTCCATGAAGCTTTCCAAACTTCTCCGTATCTTCCTTTCCCTATTCGCTCAACTAACTGAATTATTCTTAGCCAACGTCCGCTGAATAAGCAAAGGAAGCCCTGATCCACTGCCAGAGGTCATTGATCCATCCAGGTATTCTTTCAAAGTACTGTCACCAGCAGCTTTCACTTGCAAGTTGTCTTCTCCTATAGGATCCATTTCTTCCTCAGGTGATACCAATTCCGCGATTCTCTTCTTATGCGATCGGCGATAGTACCGGATTATACCCATTATTCCCAGCATGATCACGAGCATCCCCACAAGCACTGACACCATGACACCAGTGGCTTCCATATTTGACAATCCCTGTTGCTTTTCGGCATCCATGGGACCTGCTCATGAATTAAAACAAAGAGGAAGATGTAGACAATGTAAACTAAATCATTTCCATGCCATGCACTGTGGGACTAACGTGCATGAACAGCAGCACAGATTAGCTTTAAAAACCATTCCACTTGCCAGTTAAGGGCTGCGATGGAAATGGCGGAAACTCGCCATCGTTGCAGAAATTGCCTTCAGTGCAGCAATCAGTCAATATAACGGGCTCGTGCTTGTAATCAGTCACATTTACGTGGTGGATGGAGTTTTTAGCCCCTGGAGATCGATGATTCTTCATGCAAACCATGTGAAAATTATCCTTGGAACTAATGCAGCCTTTTGATACTCTCTCAACGCCAACGCTGTCTCTAGTCCTCGACTTATAGCACTGCAAACAAACAAATGCCAAAGGTGCAAACGTTTGCTCGGCAATCGTACTCCAAGAAACAAACTCAATGTTATTACTTCAATAAAAAATTTCTCAGACCACATGGAGACAACTTACAGCGAATGCATTCTCACAAACGGCTTGGTGCGAATCAATCTGGGGATTCGCACAGGTGACATTTCAGTCGTATTTCCGTCCCCTGGTGCAATCCGGAAGCTTCCGTTTCATGCAGTCTAGCCATGACTGTTTCGTTTATAGGAAACTTGGTTCCGCACTTTCTGTAATCATATGAAAAAATATATAAATTCTTGTATTTTGCTAGCATTCGACGGCTAAAACCGAAAACACAATCGAACGCACTTACTCGTTTTCCTAGTCAAAGAGACGTTGGAACTATATAACACGCCTGAATTTCATTCTCTAACGCAGTCAACTTGAAATGAAGATCGCGCTGTAATTGTCCAGAATTGGATTTAAGAAGACAATTTTAAGAAATCTTCGCTAAAGCTATAAAAGCGCTTCCCTATTATAGAGATTCTGTCTTACAGATGAAACTGCTTATTAATTACAACAAAAACTAACTAGCTGAGGCACAATAATATGCACAAACAAACGTGATAGAGATTTTTAACGAGCAGTCAATGCATATTTCGTAGTTTGGGCTGAATCACAATTAAGAAAGTACAAGATAAAATTTTCTTTATGTAGCTTATGCAAATACTTCTAGTTCTCAAGGAATATTTTCTCCTTGGATGTCGCCGTCTGGCTCCAGAAATCCTGGCTTCTTCACTCTTTACCGCCCTCGAGCACATGCTATTGGCTCACACGAGTTGTTTACACGTATCGGCAAAGCCATTGCGGACTTTGACATGACTAAAAACTAGTAGAAGTCATTTCTTTTAGATTTCCAAGTTTGAAAAAATAGTTCAATTCTCTTTAAGACATAACCCTCAAGAGTACTATTTGATTGTAAAAATTCATTTTGCAGCATCTAGCTAATAATTTTCCGGGATGTCGAAAGAAAATTTGTGAAACCAAGTTGGAAGATCAGTTGCCGAGACATTACATGAAGGGAGGGGGGCTGATAGCAAAAAATATAGCGAGGGATTTTATGCAGCACCGTATGTATATGCTTCGGTGAACCTTATGTATACTTTAGGCCTTGGCAGCATGCGGAGTTTATTGTTCTGAATTTGACAAACGAGAGTTTAACCAAATTGTCAGTCATACAATTAATTCATCAAAATTTTTGGGATTAAATGATTAGGTTTGTACAATCTTAACCCATAGAAAAGGTTTGCAAGGTGACTTGAAGTGGCTTGATTTGACCAGCATTAAGAGTTGACCTGAGTCTGTCTAGATAGTAATTAATTAGGAAGTTTGTTAGTGTAAGCGTGTTTACTTTGTTCTGAAAAAAGATTTTTCATTACATTTTTGTTAGTAGAATCGGAACTCGTCAGTTCAAGTAGTTACTGCTGACATTGAATGCAAGGTACTGATTGTGATGTTTAAAACAAGTTCAAGATACCTCTTACGTACTTACAATAAAGTAATTACCAGTTTAAGATTGTTTAAGCATTTTTTGCATTGCAGGGACCTTCTGAAATGGCCCATAAATCGAAAGACCGTGAACCAATTTGGACTTGGGAAAGAGAATTTGAGAAGCCTGGATTTATCGCCGTGCCTGTCAGCTCATTCCGCCATGTGAGAAGTAACACCTTTTAAGCTAAAAAAGTTGGATCTCTTGGAAAAATAA
>VRMD01003888.1:0-10087 GCA_009872375.1 Sminthurides bifidus | reverse complement strand
CAGCTTCCTCCTCCACAATCCTTTCCATTTTCATCTGCACCACACGCTCCGGTACCTGTGCGCAGCATGCCGGATTGTAGCTTTGTTGAGAGCTGATGTTATTAAATCCATTTACAGCTTCCTACCAGGATTCCTCACAATGGGGATCCGGTGCAATCCGGAGGAATCTTATTAACAACCAAAATTGGACTTGAAGTTTCTCTTAACGGTTTCTTTGTATCCGAAGCAATTAAGTGCACAAAGGAAGCTGGAGGATGTTGTCAGTGAACACGCGGAAATCAGCTGAAACGGTTATTAAAACGAGAGCGTAGAAGAGAGAGGAATCCGTCACCCTTTTACATCTTCCTAGATCTTGCCTCCCTGAAATGATATAATTGAGGGAAAGAAGAATAGGAAATCTAGGCAGGAATAAGTGAAAGTTTCTACCACCGACAAGTGAGGTAATGAAGATAGGCACTGACTACCGACAACTAATCTAGAAGCGAATAGACGGTCCAAGTTAAAGAATTCCGCCAATTCGTGCAATGTACCACTCCAAGCAATAACCAAACTATGAGACATTAACCAGCATTCCGATTGTACAGCCCAGTTTGTGGGCACTGACTCAAGGTAAGATTTCCTGTTGCCATGGTAACAAGGATTGCAAGTTTACTGAATTCAGCCCATATTATGATTATAAGATCCTATGGTTGGATGAAATTATTAACCAGCATTCCGATTGTACAGCCCAGTTTGTGGGCACTGACTCAAGGTAAGATTTCCTGTTGCCATGGTAACAAGGATTGTAAGTTTACTGAATTCAGCCCATAATATGAGAAGAAGATCATATGGTTGGATGACATTTTATAAGGGCTTTCTAGGCAAGGATGAGAATAGTTGATCTTCTAATTATTGAGAAACATCCTTTATTGAAATTCTTAGCTCATTTCTTTCACAATACTGTCAATATCAATCTACGGCCTCCGTCTACGCTTCTTTAACGTGCTTGGAATGTTTTAAAGGTACAGCACAGCATCCTCCGTGACTTTTCTCTATGTTAGAGTCCGTCTAATTTGCTTAGCTATATTAAAATTGCTTACATTAATATTCCCATCGTCTTTGCTCCCTTAACGGACACTGCAGGCGATATTAAAGAATTTTGATGGGAAAAATTCTTCCAGTTGCAAAACTAGCCTGCCGTCTAGTAAAGAAGTCAAAAGTGAGTTTCTGTTAATTCCTCTTATTTTTGGGATGTTAGCGGCATGCCAACACACATATACACATGTGCAACGATGGTAGCTCTTTTCCGCGGCCATGCAAAGATTGAATCCTTACAAGATTGTCGCTAAAGCGCTTGTTGCCACAATGTTATCTTAATGGCAGCTGGTTTCCCGTTCTCCGTGTGTAAGCTCTGTGCTCGTAAACTATAAAACGGTCGTAAACTATCAACAGCCATGCCGTGAGATCCGGGAATTCGTGCAAAAAATTGAAACTGTGACTGTGACCATGGATTGATGATACTGGTTTCCCATCTACAGTGAATCTAATCCTGAATTCCAACCACTATCCTTCCAAAATTAAGGCCAACGTAAGCTTTACACGGATAATAACCCAACCGTGTTCTTCGTGCTCCGGTTTTCGTTACGGCAATTAGTCTGGCGATTATTTGCCTGTTCCTAGCACATGAATTCACGTTGACGGTCTTGCTGATAAACCGATGACCATCATCAAAACAGATGCGGCAGGGTTTAAGCACCATCAAAGGATTGTGATGACAGCTTAACCCGTTAATATTTTGCTTCATGAGTAACTTGAGCAAACTTGGAGGCGACGAACATTTCACAGCTTTGTCTCTGTCAGTGACATTCTACGGGGAAATTCGTTTCCCGTGGATACAGAATACAGCCGCAGCCATTATGAACGTGACATGCTCGAACTTAAATTTATTAGTGCTACCGCTACCATGATATTTTAAATGAGGAATGCAGAATGCCATAAATAATGAGCAGTAATTGTCGGCTGTAAAGTTAGTGATCGAGGTCATATGGTTTCATGAAACTTAGCTGACATGTTCGTCATAATTTCAAAGGAGGCTGAGATGCTAATGTCGTCGTCGCCATGTTTTGTTTGTGTTATAGAAAATTTCTCATGTTGAAGGGAACTTGTGTTTGCCCGAGCATTGATTATTTAACTTTTTAGAAAGTCGAACGCAAAGATATTCTGAAAGTGTAAAAGTGGTTCAATTTTTCACTTTCAACAACGCCTTGGCGTCTCAAGTTGTTTCTCAAGACACTAAATACCGTGCATTCAAATATTTTGATTTTTAAGTCGAACCTATAATTCAGAAAAAGGAGTGACGAATAATAAGAGTGATACGCACCTACACATGGCACATCTTTCTCTCTTTTTTGCGATATTGAACGAGCGAAAAAAAACAAACATAAATCGTAACAACATCGAGTATGGCAAGCGGACATATAATATCACTTTCACTTTCAAAATACCGAACTTTACAAATGGTTTTCGGCGACTTGGCGACCCCATATTCCAATTTAGCGCAAATTATATGCATTGCCCGCTCTTCTCATGACAAAAAATCACCGCCGAAGAACGGAGCTGACTGGTTTACACAACTCAACTCAACAGACCAGGCGAGAACCAATTTGAGAAAGGGGTGAAAGAAGTAAAATGATGCCGCTGCATAGCAAAGAAAGAAAAAACGAAAGAAATAGATGATCAATCCTCACTGTATCCTATACATAGAAAAGTTGGGCTGTGAGGGGATCGAGTTTTCCGCGTAAGTTTAGTTGGATAAATGGCACTTGAGTGGGAGATGATTTGGAAAAATCATCTCATGTCTCAAGAGTAGAAGATTTACTGTAGCTAATCCACGTTATGGTATTGGTAGTGATTCAACGCTGAAGGCTGAAAATTAGATATACTCTGTAGAAAATTCCACATGCAACTTTATGCACTATGAAGAGGAGGAGGTTGATGATGGAAAGATGAGATGAGGTGCATGGTCTTATCTGTGAATTTATATTGATTACTCGTCACTTCACTCTCATGCAGCTTTTTTAACGGGCTCAACTTTCACTGCATCGGTTTGTGCAATCCGTTAACCCGGTACTTGAGTCCAGAATTCTTTCTATGATCTATAAAGCTTACAGCCGTGAACAATCTTCGGGAATGAAACACAGGACCCTGAAGCACCGCTACTATCAACGCATACACTTTTCCCAGCTTTAAAAATGCTGTGATTCCAGTTCCAGTACTGATGCTAAATGCCTTTGTAGCCTATGTCCGACTTCATGATTGAGGACGAACTTGGACTCCCTGTCTTGAGAGCTAATTTTTTTGTTGTGAATGCATGAAATTCTGCAACTTGACTTTTGCTTTCGTTTCGTGTTTCACTCAACCTTGTTCATTTGAAGAAAAGAGTCATGATATGAAGGTAACATTTTGACACAGAACACGCACAAAACTCAGTATGTTGAAATTTGACATTTTTATGTAGCTACATATAGCTCCATTGTGTAATCCAGTGATTCCAAGGCCATTTCTACATATGATCACCTACAGGTTTTCACACTAGGACGAATTTATACGAAAAATCATGCCAGCCGGGACAGTCGTCTGGGGTTACTTTAGTGTGAGCTTGCCCTGTGGAGAGACGAAATGCGGGAGATGTTATAGAAACCGGACGTGGAATAGAAAATAGACAGGGTAAGGAGATGAAACAGACAAATTGACCGTGGACATTTTTCCTCGAGCCAAATCCTGTAAACGTTTGTGAAAGCGAAGCTGGGTGGTGCAGTATTGGAATTACTCTTGGCAAGGGTGGATGCTGTAATATTATTTGGAAAATAGATTTACGGACAAAAAGGCTTTCTCAATAATAAGAATCCAGATGCACTTAGGCACAGCCGTCTTCTGTGTTCGTAACAATTTAAGTCCAAGTTCAGGCTCTTCATGTCAGGAAAACTTGGAGAAGGTGCTTTCACCATCATTTTGGCAGGAGAAAAGATAGTCTCGGGAAATTAATCAAGGCTGTATCGCTGTAAGGAAGTACTAAACTACAGGAAGAAACTTTCTTGACCAGGGTGTTGCGGAAGTTGCAACAATTGTCCATTCAGTGTTATGGCCAATGGTTGTGGAACTTTCTTCTGCTGTATTTTAACAGGGCAGTAACCAACCTTGTTCGCTTTCTGTTCTGACTTGTATCTTACGTTTAGGGCTTCCGTTCTGATTTCATGAGTAGCTGGAAGAAGCTGAAGGATAGGGAAAGACTGCTGCGCCTCTGAATGAGTTGCTGGTGGAAAATAGCTACTACAGCTAAATAAATAGTCGTAGCTTTGTCGTTGTTTTGTCAGATCAGTAGCTTGCAGAGTGTTGTGTCATAGTAAGAAAAAAGCATTGTCCAAGCCGATGTCCGTGAAAGTTTAAAAGCGAAATTACGTAGCAGCAAGTATAAACTTCGTGTTCGGTTCCAGTAGATTCCAGAATAAAGTAACGGAAAAATACAATAGTACCGAGATTTAGCAAGGTGAAATCAATGCGGTGAAAAGATGGAACAATAAGACTCAATTTTTCTGAACCATTTGCCTACTTAGTCACTCCGTTTGCCGTGGCCAATTACCAATGAGGTCGACAATAAAGCTACACTGACCGTGACATATGTCCAAGACTTCGAAAACAATATCACAAGTCTTGTCATTCTTGTCTTTCTCAAAGCTAGATTAGCTTGAGCTGCTATTAGCTGCAGCACTCAAACGCAATTGAAATAGCTAAAATGATGAGAAGAACGGCGTCTTCTAACGTTCACTCTGATAACATACGATGCATAAGCTATTAAGTTCTTGAAGTAGTTAAAATGACATAATTCACAATTGTTCAACAATGCGTATCTTTATTCAAATAGTTTCAAATTAAGTAAATGGCCTTGACCATGCATTGCGCCGAGTAAACGACGGATACCACGTTTGAGTGCCGTGCTTATGTTTTATGTTGCATTTCACGCAGAGCAATGCTCTACTTTGCCACAGATCATTGGAGCACATCGTATTGTAGCTAAACAATTTGTGAAGAAGTGGGAGGAATGTAGACGAAAATGAGCGGTACGCTCATTCTGGCATTGGGTCAATACCATGGAACGATAACGGATGAAACCTTTGGGGTTGAGGACATCAACTGCTAACCAAAGAACAACAGCAACAAAGTTCTCCTCAATCCTAGAACATTTTGATGTCGGTAAAACAAAATCATTTGCTCAAGTTGCGTGGTAAGTACTCCGGCATATTTTACTCCCGAAACAGCAATTTGACATAAAAATATATTACTTTCCAGTCAGCATTTAGTTTTCATCCTGCGTTCGTTTATACTTAAGCATTCAGCATTTGTCGCAAAGAACTCATCAGCTTATTCAGACGTTGAAATTCTTCGCGTAAATTATACATGCAACTGGAGATCTTCTGAAGCTGTGCAATTACAACCCATTCTGACTCCTTCTCGCTCCAGACACTTGGATACGGTCGTAATTTTTCCCACACATGGGCGAGTCCGTAATTTTCACTTTATCACAGCAGAACCTCCCATTTTCCAACCCATAGTATGTCTTTGATACCGAGGAAGAGAAATAGACTTAAACAAGCGAAACAGCTCGTAAATACCTGACACTTTTACCCGCTATCATTGAATGCCATTGTGGTCGAGGAATTCGTCAGCCTCAGTACGCCAACCCAGGGCCGTAAATTGGTGAGACCAGATGTTGTAGAAAACCCCAAATCGCTAAAATTAAACAGGCAGCAAGTAAAGCATGGCGCAAGCTGCAGCATCAATGTTGTCATGTCAGCAAATAAAAAAGCTCCAAATTCTTTGCATTTAGTATGATGACATTAATGACGAGCTTTCATGATTTGTTAGTCTTTAAGCACGTTCAATGCATACCCGGAGGACCTGAAGTAGTTATCGGAGGAAAGAATTTATTTCCGAGATTTTTTATGCAGAGTTTTACTTATACATAACAATCGGGCGCTTCTTGATGCAAAAGCTGATAAGTTAGTGTAATTTTCCTTATCCCCAACGTGTCTTCTCTTACACTTTTTTGACTCGGCTGCGAGTGGCCGCTCATACCTCACGTTCCAACAACAACATGGCGGTCATGCTATGAACTATGAGCCAATGTTAATCCGTATTGGAGGTGACCAAGCGACCGTCACAGTTTCAGAACTGGCCAGCTATTCAATGTGCTGAGTCTATCTTTAGTCAGTGGTTCTTATCCACCATAAAGTTTCTACATTCTGAATACCTGATCACGATCATCACATAACCAGTTCCATTATCTAAAGGTACGGATGGAAGCTTCGCAACATAGCTTATAGCTAGGTAAAAGCTGCATAATACCTACCGAGAGAGAAAATCCGAAGGTGCGATTAACATCATATTTGGACGAAACAACTCATTCAATTTAATAAAAGCTTTCCGAGGTTTTGCAAAAACTAATAATTGTAATTATAATTGCTCTTATAGCTGCACTAAAAATTGCAGGTTTCGTTTACTCGTGTACGTACAAAGCGTTGATTGAAGTGACCATGTATATGTAAATCATAACAGTTTTTTATGGAATTCCCTTCCGGTATTTATTGACATGCATAGGAACAATTGAAATTATTCGATATTCAATATTTGTTTCAGTCTATCATACTGTGAAATTACAGTAAGAGAGTGCAAAAGTTTTAAGTAAACACCTCCTAGGGTGCATTTTTCATTTTGTAGTAGACTATAGTACTATCTCCTACGGCTTGTACTTCCAACTTTTTCGCAAATAGACGCAAAAAACGACCTTTTTTGCAAATAAATGTAGTGTTCTCTTTTCCATATAGCAAACTACTAATTATTTGAGAGAATGTGGAACAAGCACGAGAAACAGTAAAGCTTATATTGTTGTAGCTTAAAGTATAGTGAGTCCAAGGCAAGGACTCACGGTGTAATCGAACAGATTATCTTTGTATCTACTCTACCGTGAAGTTTTAAAATACCAAAGTGTATGAAATCTTCGGCAAATACTCTCCTACATCCTATTCAACACTCATTCGTTACCGTGCTCACAGGATACTAACTCTGGACTAATTGTATTTGAATCAGAAAAGCTTCGGTGAAATCTTTAGACTTTTTGCAAAACAATTGACCGATCGCATTTCGACCTTGTTTCCCTTCTACCATGCTTTCACCACGAACAATTAGAAATGTCTACAGATTTTACTCTTCAGCAGCCCTGATTGGCGCGTATCCGTTTACTTGGAATGCGAAAAAGAGGGCTTTTTTTTACTGGTTCAGCTTTCCAACAAGCCAGATTTTTTGTAAACGTATTTGGATTCATCGTTACGGCATTAAATTTAACCGTAGTATCGGTTCAGAATCTTATTTTTAGGAAAGAAGCAAAAGGAGAAACCTTGTATGAGTTTCTATGTCTAGTGTACATAGTATGGATAGTCATATTAGCGGAAAATCTATGGACGCATCGACACGAATTTTCTCACTTTTTTAAATGAATTCTACTCCTTTAATCAAAGTATACAGGATGAATACCATTCATACCCAGAAGCAAACCAGAATTCTTACTTCGAGTACTTGGTTCTATTCTTGCCATTGTGCTGCTACACATTACCTCTCATGGCTTTATTGGCAGACAAATTGAACCCAAGGTTCCAATTCTTCGTTACAACGAGGCTTAGTGGGTGCAACATCCCGTTTACCGTGAGCAGTTTTTTATTTTTTGTGGAATACAGTTTTTGGGCTTCTTCCTGGCATACTGGTTTTCTATCATGCTAGTTTCCATCAGCGTACCCTCCTGGATGAGGTAACGTAATAATAATAGGTCATGGACGGTTTTAACTGTGTTACAAAATGGTTAGATGGAAAGTGATTGATTCGACTTGTTTTGCTTTCAGGTCATTTTATCACACCCAGTGTAACATTGCTTCAACTGATGAATATTACAAATTCTACCAGCGCCTGTGCAGGGTCGTCGATGAATTCAACTGGCTTAACTCCTATACTTACACTGGTGGACTCCAAGTCATTACTTTGGTACACCACAGTGTTGTGACGTACGCGGTGGTCGTTTTCCATGAGGAGATGGGGTTATTTTTACTACTTTCTATGATAATTATTTTTTGCATATGGCTGACCGTAGAAGTTGTAACATTTTCTTTGACCGGGCAGGTTGCTGAATCTTCTGTATATTTTTGTCAGACATTCGGAATGCCGAGTGAAAATAATAAGACACTTTTGCGACAGTTAAAGCGTGCGTTGCGTGTAGTAGGAATCAGTGTCGGCAACCTGTACTTGCTTCGTAGGGACATGCCGTTGGTGCTCATATCTTTAGTGATTACGTGGGCTGCCAATATGATTCTCATGAAGTGGTTTCACTAAAACCATAGAGGTAATTGTACCTCTGGCTGGACTTACTAATTAAAAAGAAACAAGTGCAGTCTCGTCGAGACGTTCACTTATTATAATGACTATGGCGGTTATCAAAGAAAAGTTGATAAAATAAAGTTTGGTGTAACAGTCACTATTTCTCTATACAGTAACTATACAGTAGAAGCTACCTTTATAAAGGCTAGTCAATAACATGCTCAAAAATCATAAAGTTCTTTATTCTAGTCAATGCATTGCCTTGAGATGTAATTCTTTGGCCAGACACGTAGTAGACATTGAAAATCTTCACCCAGATCTTCAAATCCACGCGATGTTAACATTAAAAAATATTGTTTCTACAACTAAACAAAGCTGAAGCCAGCACATAACGGCTTACTTACTTTCAAATGTCGATTCATCTCAACTTGAAACTGAAATTCATAAAAGCTTTCTGTTTCCATCCTATAACATGAATGAAATTCAACAAATTCACACAGCTGAGCCTGTAGTTCGATTTTTACCGAGGTCTGATGTAACGTTGAACAAGCAAAAGGAAAAAGTAGGAGAAATGTCTCATTACAGGCTGCCTGGCTCAAGCTAAAGAGCACTCGATGAGTCTCAGTTGGCTTTGGGCTTTATTTCCCCTGTTCACTGCTCATGCAATACTGTATGTAGCAAAGACAGTTATGATTCTTCTTAACTACAGCAGATGTTACCAGATTTGTAAGTGTTGGAGAAAACGGCCAGCACACGTTTTTTTGTCATTTTTAAGCATTCCGAGAATCCACACGAGCTCGTTCCGATTCGTCGCTATCGCTGATTTAACATCCCCGAGGAAAAACACAAACTGGAGGAATGTGATTCATGGTGGCGGGAGGACCAGAAACCATCTGCAAGCAAGAGATAATAGTGTGCCACATACCGCAATTCCGAAAGACATTATTGATAAAAACAACAGCATGTGATCTAGTTCACACACGGTCACGTAAATACAGCAATTATTATCTCTCCTAAATCGCCAGCATTATAAAGCTTATAAATTGTAGTAGTATTTGTCCTGGGACCGAATTCAGCAGACCAACTAAAGAACAGCATGAAAACGGCCTAGAAAACTGGCAAACAACGAACGAGGACCAGGAAGTTAAGCAAGCTAACCAGCTCAAAAGGATATCGGAGTTCGTGGCCATTCTCCTTACATTATGGCAACCAATCTTGCACGAGAATAAGAAAAATTCGTTAACTTTAACACCAAATTGGAGAACAAAAGTCCTGGTTCTTTTACACAAAGGGTAGCGAGCTCAGAATCAACGCATTATCCGGTGCACATGTAACTTTCAGCCGACGACAATGTGAATTACTTTTAGAGACGCTGCTGGACATCTTGCCGGACAGTACAAAAGCAGTCGTTGGAGTCAAGAATTCAGTGGTAGGAAGCCAGTTGCGTTTGAAAACCAGGCTGAAAGGGCTGTATTGGAAAGGCTGGTGACTGGTCATATGCAATTGAAATGGCTAGAAGCAAATACTACTGCCCTGTGGGAAGCTGGGTGAAAAATAATAGCACGCCCTCCTTGACATGGAAAGCAAACAAAGAGGTTTAATTGATGAACCTTTTCTTTGTGAAATTAGTCTTCGAAGGCTGGTCGTTGTCATACCCAAAGTCCTGTCGTGCTTTGTAGTAGGTTGGATA
>VRMD01003887.1:0-10087 GCA_009872375.1 Sminthurides bifidus | reverse complement strand
ACTGATGAACTGATGGAAAGACAATATGTCGTAATGAAATTCTTTGTAAAAAACGGATTCCTATAAACTGGAAATGTACCTGTGCTTCTGCAGTGACAATAAAAGCAGATGGATTCTTTTCAGGCAAGACGACGGAGGGTGCAGCGGGAGCGTCTTCTTCTTCGGAGATTTGTACCAATGTTTCGGAGACCAAGTTCACGTATTCCGGATCCAAAGACGTCGTTTTTACGGTTGTCGGGGAGATGATGGAAGTTGCGAAAACTTGCGGCTCGTATTCGGAAGATTCTAGAGAAGGCACACTATCCTCATTGATGACGATTTGCTTCGGTTGTCGGTTTCCAGGAGTTGGTTGCTGAATGTCTTCTTCAGGGGACGATTCCGTAACCGGTGGGGAAGTGGAAGCAGTTGTTGCAACGACAGCTTCTTCGGTAGCACTGGCTACGATGACAATGCTACTTGGTTTTGGTTCTTCAGCTAGTAGGAGTTTATGTAACAAAGTTTAGAATTAAAAATTGCACCTCTGCGTCACAGCAACGAGCACTAAGCAGGACCTTATCCGTTGTTGTTATGGAAACGTTTAATGAGAATGTTAGATTAAATCTGACGTTACCCTTCTTAGTTTGCGGAGTGAAAATCATGACAGTATTGCCAATGGTAGTGACGAAATCCAAGAACCCGTACACAGTTTGCGTCACCAGGTTAGGGTTTACGTTATCCTTGTCTTCATTTTTCGCTGGGGCCCCTATCGGTAGTTTCGGTAACGTCGGTTTCGGTTTTGGGGTTGGCTTATTATACACAGGTCTTGACTGAACGTAGACGGGCGCGTTTCTCACTTCGCTCACTGGGTCAGCATCGACTCTCGATTGGCTTACTACAAAAGATGAAAAGATGAATTCCATTACTTTCCGACATCCAATCAAATTTTCTTCACGGCAAATCCCGAGTAATTACTCGCCCAATTTAGCTTTTTTGTGTGTGTGCAAACGCGTGAACATGCTCAAAGGGCTTTGTATTGTGATGGGTAATCACAAACTGTATAGTGTCACAGGTTAATGGGATTCCCATGCCCTTCATGCAACTCATTTCGTAATGTCGCAATGCATTCTAAGCACGGACTCATAAGTGCGGTTTTCTTCATCAGCTAAATCATGAACTCCTTTACAGTGCTAATTTTAATAGTAAGCGTGCGGTCTCGCTATTAAGTTGTGCAAACGTCTCATCTTCTCCATCAGGATAGTGCACTGAATTACGCTTTTAAAGTTGATAGACTAATTGCTGTTATTGCTATCACAATTTCGAAACTCGCGTTTCACACCAACTGAAGGGGATGCCGACGTCGAGCTTTTCCTAAATATCTGTGCAAATGAGCTAATTTTCCCTGTGATTGTAATTTACGAGCAGGTTAGAATACGATGACGCTTTTCTACTGCGCCAATGATACGCAATTCACGGCCTTTCAGTGCATTAGAACCCACACGGGAAAGAATATTAGCATCTGAAGCACAAATCTGATTGGTATCGCTTTAAGGATTTGTGCAAACAGGTGTACTGTAGGTGCTCAACACCTTCGCCTCAACGCTAATTTATTACAGCGATAATTCACCTGTTGGAGAATTGGGCATGTGATTCATTCAACCTATCGACTTAACTACCACGGGCTTACCCTTTTTCACCAATTTTCTCTTCTCTAATGTCTCGATTAGATTAAAATTAACTTGTTTATCTCGCTTTAAAATTTCTTCGCAATGTTCTAGATAACTTTCATACCCTGCAAAGCATTTGAGAAATCCATTCAAACAAATGCCGATAAATACCGATGCGAAGGCTATTTCTGCAATTGGAAAGACACTTTTGGAGGATGGAAAGTGCAAAAGCGTGACAACAATTAAAGCCATGCTGCAGTGTCCTTTGCTTCGCCTCCGTTTTGTCAATAATCCCATCGACTTTTACTCTCATCATGCTCAATAAGTATTTAGTATTGGCGGTGAGTGCTGTGACTTGCTGTTTTAGCAGCCGGTGCATACTACCAAGTGCTTGATTTGTGTGCACCGTTTGATCATGCCTTTGGTATTTGTTTCTTAACTGACTTATTCTTTGTTTGGAATACTGAAGAAGAAGAAGATCCATCATTTCCTTGTCTTTAGTTCGTTCCTCTGAGCTTCGCTCAAGCAGTCCACGTTTGTATAGCCGAAAGCCAGCCACGCCAACTACAGTACAATATACGTTACACAGATTTTATTTACACATCGCCATGAACGAAATAATTCAATGATCGCATTCACATCCATACAGCCTTGGGCCAACCAAACTTTCGACATGTACTCAGCCATGGGTCATCTTCACGACCGCATATATTTTAATCACTGTCGCATCAAAGCTCATAAGGGACAATCGATAACCTTAATTGGAACCTTTGAGCTAATCTTGATTTTATCATTTGCAAACATAGCAGCAAATTAATCCCCTTCTACCATTTGTCATTCGTAATCTGCAGATTTGACGTTAATGCACTGACTTTCACGAATTGACCATCAGGTAAAGTCATGCACCTCTTCTTCATACATGAGATGGAAATCACACAAAAATTTGTCGGTATGTCTCTGTGAAAAACGATAGCAATCGAGTTGCAAAATATACGGAAAACACCTGTGCCATGGCTTTAGCTCTGAGGCCACAATATTTCGCAACTTGGCCATTTTTAAAACAGCCTTCTCGGTAATCAAATGAATTTTTAAAAGGACAATACAATTCCACCGCAGAATTTGCTCACAGTGACCACAACTAGCTTTTTTTCTAGGCCTCAAAACCCCCAGTTTCTCCTTCCGTAAGAACGATTGTTTTCACCTAGTCACCTAGTGAGTATGCTCATCCCTTGGTGTCTTCCTCAAACTTTAAAGTATGAGTAATGAATACCAATCGTTTGTTATGGTTTGCTCTCAGGCTTGTCCAGTGTATTAGCAGTATATTGCCATTTCATTATGAATTTGCATCTACCGTAGCTGAACTACGGCTTCAGGCAAACACTTATCAGTTCTAAAGGAAGCGAAACCATTTACTTTACACATTGAATAGTTTCGACTTAACCACTAATGATAGTAGGGTGATTACAATCATTTGCCCGAAGCCGTAAGCATGTTTTAATGTTCGTCATTGCCAGGTGATGCGATCGACAAGCACATTAGGAAGATGAATAGGTTATTTACAATTGCTAATTAATTAATTCAAAGTTTAGCTTATTTTCCTTGTAGCCCATCATCTTCGATTCATTTATCTCAATTAGTATGAGGATTATACTGAGCACAAAGAAGTGCAGACAAAGAAATAACAGAGATGCATACAGAGAAATGGATACTCGCCTGTCTTTCATACACCGAGCTAGAACTTTTATACTCTTTCAATTACTATTTTTAACATGTGCACTTTTGACAGTTTGCGAAATGAATGGCGGCGACTTTACTTACTCGATACTTGACGAGACTGCACATGTACATATTTGTTTCGTGGTTTTCAATATGCACTTTTAATCACATGTTGCTCAATTTCACATTGCAATTTTGAGTGCTGCATAGTCTCTCCCGTAAATCCATTCCCTGCATTGTCGCAATTGGAAACGGTGTCAAAAAATTAAAAATCCATCAATTCCTTTGCTTTATTTGCGTCAGTGGGGCTTGCACTTCTTACCACTGCCAGGCTAACCGAAGGAACCACATGCATACGGTGGAGAATTTTGCACGATTACCTTTCAAATTCACGCAATCTGCAGCCCAAATTTGCAATCAAATTGTCAATCTTGTAATAAAACTTCACGTGTTTGGTCAATCACGTCTGTCTCTCTGTTACAGAGTGTAGACGTCAACGTAACCAGCTGCCCATTGGTCGTTCACCGCAACTGGTTTGTTACCTGCTGCGGAAGTCGTTAATGATCTAAAAAAAAGTTATGGCTTTTCGGATTGCATTCTCTGATGGCTATAATGTACCAGTAGAGTGAAAATGGTAGCTGATTTTTTGATATTGGGCTGTGATTACCTACCATGTCAGCTACTGAGCACCTGGTCAGGTTAATCAAGTGGCAGTGTTTCGTCAAAACCTCGTTAGCAATTATCGCAGCAAGGCAATATCTTTGGTGCTGTTGCCGCACTCTTGTCGCTCCTGTTACTTAGTTCAATTACCGATCTACTAAATTTGATGCTGAATTTTCCTATTCCCCTTGTTAGCAGTGGGCCATGGTGCTCCCACCTGTGAGACCTCACTACAGCATTGCGAAGAACTCGCCCAAGTGGCATTGTGTACCAGCAGGCGGAAGCTATCGGGTGAAAAGATCGAGATAGGCCTCAGTTGAAATCGTCAGCTTCAATTAAAACTGATTCCTTGAGAAAGTAAATGCTCTCTCCCCGGGATCACGCTTCTTGAAAGGCCCATGAGTCCGAGAACCTTGTTATCAGTATCAAACCTTGTTATTAAGTTCCATTGTTGAGGCCTGCAGTTCAAAGCTTTGAATTTCCCCTAGTCCTCGACCAAGTATTTGTATTGTTATATGCATGGATTTGCAGTGTAGTGACTGCACACACCTTGTAACTTCCTCATAGTATGTGGAGAATGCTCCTTCGCCCAGCCTTGTTGTCTGAGGAAGTTAAGTCTATCGCATATCATCTTCTTTTCCGTCTCAAATTTCACTGATCGGTTTGCGATGCTGGTATTCTGTTCTTCGCTTGCTTTCAGCACTTAAGATGTTGCAAGTCCATTGAATTGCCACGGATGACTGTAACATGGTCGCAGGTTGAGCAGGATGACTGTGACAACGACCAGGAGTTACAGTAGAATCGCAACTAGAATTGTAATTGCTCTTCGCCCGCTCCTGTCCTAACTGACCAATCTAGCGTCAAATTCACAATCCTTATGCCTTTCTATGCCTATCCTATTATCTATTTAGTGCAGATTATTTCTCCGTTAATCCACTCATTCAGCTGCTATTTCAGCCTATTCATCCTCACGTTATTAAATCTCTCCTTGCTCAATGTGCTTTTGGTATTATAGCTGCCTTGATACGATTAAAGACGGTGGCTTTTCTTCAACCAAAATCCTCGCACTTATACTTTCAGGTTGCAAGACAAGCACGAAATTCCAACTTGCAGCATTTCATTGTCCTGCTTGTTCAACAGCTTGCTTAACAGGGTCGATCAAGTCTCTTTCTCGTTTCCGCTCCGTCTGACCCTAGTGCATATGCACGGCATTGCGGATCGTGTCCTGCGTATTTGTATCACTTTCCTCTCGTTACGAAATCGAATTGTGGAGCAAACAATCGTCTTCTTTAAATCATCCTTGTCCACTGCACTGGTCAGCAACCTTGTGGGACAACAATGGCCTCTTCAAATTTATCGTAGCATCTCAAGAGACGGAAACTCCTTCTTGACACAGCTACACTTGCCAAAATTTGTCCTAAAATCTTACGCAATATAATCCTCTGTTGTAAACAATGCAATGGTTCTTCAGCTCGTAAGTTCCGTCTAGTACTCCCCTTCCATTGTGAAATGCCAAAAGTTACGACAGGTACAAATGGTCACTTATTTTTATCGTCCCATTTGTCACCAACGTTTAATTATATAGCAACTATTATGTCATGAGCTCTTTGGACTGAAATTGGATCATGATGAGGCCACAGTAACTCTACATACTGTCGCTTCTTTCCTTTTCTTAGACTATAAGTGATCTTGGATTGAGTCTCAGCGAGCAATTTCTATGTTTTTCAAGTTTCTATTTCGTGGAAATACGTTACATGAATTGCTAACGGCGCATCAGCCTTGCAATCGCTTCAGATGTGGGAATCTTGAGCATTATTTCCAAGAACGAAAAATTTCAGCGGCAACAACAAATTCAAAATATGAAGGAAGTTGGTCGAGTGGCACAAAACCTTAATACCATTTTGCTAGGTGACTTCCGTCAACCATCCGAACAATTAAAACAAAGATGCAATTAACAAGATGCTTTGAATAAGCCCACTGCTCACGTGAGTCATACAGGGTACTGGTTTCATATCGGTCACACGTACCTAGAAGGCTTTCTCTCTCATATGGTGAATATGACAGATAACTTGAAACGATGACGTGAGACAATTTTGATCTTTTTGTGATGCCTTAATCCAGGCAGGCATGTCAACGAACTGTCATCTAAAAGCACTTGGAGGTGGCACATTCCTCCCGTCATTAAAAATTACAGTACATTCTCCGTTCATTAGCGTGGGGACGAGCACTTTCTTTTTCAATTATTCACTTCCTACCATACGGCACAGAACAATTGGTCCATTTGCCACTTTAAAGTTGTAGGCACCGAGAACAATGGTGATACCGATATTTAGTCGGAATGAATTACGAGAAGCATGTGACTTTTCAGTTCATGTAACTCACATCCTCGCACATGATCTAATGGAGATTTTTTACCGACCAGATAAAATAGATCACGTTCCTTCCACCACACTAATTACTAGTATATTACGTTTGTTCTTTTTGTTGTACAGCAGATTCTACAAATACGATCTCATTCTCGTACAAAAGCACCGTTCCTTCAGCCAGCCCGCCTTCCCCATTATACATTTTAGTTCTTCTGACTCAAGACAGGAAGATGAGCGTTCAGTTACGTCAAAAACATCTTGTGTGTGAAATTACGTCGTGTCAGCTAAACTGAGAAAAATTTCTGAACATCTTAATTGCAAATTGAAAACATGCCTCGAGTAATTTTACCACTGTTGTTTTAGTTCTTGAGATCGAAACTTTGACTGTATTGAGATGTTCGTCTGTAATTACTCATAATTATCATAATTTGGTGCACACTATTCCCTCGAAACTTTTCCGCCGGCGGGTTACTCAATACGTATGATGAGTCTTTTTCAGCCCTGCTGATGCAATCGAAACTTGCACGATCTTTCCTCTGTCTGACTTTATTTTTTCTAAAAACATTGATTAATTAACTCCATAGTTAGCCTTGCTGCTGGCAAATCGGAAAAGGAGATTTTTTAGAGCAAGCCCATCATCTAAGAAGATCGCACTACGTGTAATTGATCTTATCATTTGCGTGGATCAAAAATGAAGAACACCCAAAAATGAACTGTAGCCCTTTGTAACGGGCCACAATTCTCGCGATAGAAACTATTGCAAAATCGTATTGAAACGCTAATTTACAATTCGATGAATCCATAATTCCACCCAAAATGTGCACAATCAGTCTTTGCCCAGAAAAGTCTCTCGTATTTGTATTTCCCCAGACTAGCTCTCACAGGCTTTTATTCCTAAGTTTGCAATGCAGTGCATAATTGAGCAAATTCAAATTTTCAAGCATATTATTCACATGATTATGTGAAATAATTGCTTGGGAGTTAAGTTTCTTAATTTAATGTCGCAAGAGGACCAAGATGTAGGCAGTTTGGAACATCGTATTAGTTAAATTCACGACAAATCACCCCAGGAGTTGAATTATTCTTCTCTTTGCTAAACGTTAGGCTGTGGAGATTAATTGTGGCTGGCCATCCCATAAATTACAGCGGAACGTAGTAAGTAGTTAGAAACTCAAGAGAAACGTGTAGAGGTGTCGACAAAACCAGGAACGGCGAGTTCCGGACATCTTTTGTTCGAACATGTTATTGCATTGCGTGGAATCGACTACACAAATTGCACTGACTAACTTGACTCGGCAAGAATTTTTCTTAATTTAATGTCGCAAGAGGACCAAGATGTAGGTAGTGTGGAACATCGTATTAGTTAAATTCACGACAAATCACCCCAGGAGTTGAATTATTCTTCTCTTTGCTAAACGTTAGGCTGTGGAAATTAATTGTGGCTGGCCATCCCATAAATTACAGTGGAACGTAGTAAGTAGTTAGAAACTCAAAAGAAACACAGAGAGGTGTCGACAAAACCAGGAACGGCGAGTTCCGGACATCTTTTGTTCGAACATGTTATTGCATTGCGTGGAATCGACTACACAAATTGCACTGACTAACTTGACTCGGCAAGAATTTTCAGCACCCATTTTGGAAGATGGCCGCCGTAATGATCCTATTGCCAAGGAGGCTAATAAGATTCACCAGCCTAAACAATGAAAGGTGTATCTTCCTTTCTCGCATCTCGAGCAGACCGCAGCCCTTCCGCAGCGTCACAGTCCAAAGGCACCGCCAGCGCAGCGGAATCAAGCAGCGAAAGAGAGGTAACGCTGCATCTCTGCCCAACAAGCTTAGCACAAAGCCGAGCGTAATTGTATTTAATTTTAATCAGAGTCGTGATCAAAGCGATCGTACATTGTGTTGTTCATATCCTTCGATACGTGCCTTACTTCCACCTATCCGTCGGCATCATCTTCATTAAGCAAGAGTGAATGCGGGCAGGAAGATTGAACGGCGTTAATACCTGCGGCGAAATTTCGCATCAGTCCAAATGCAATGCACTACCGCTCTTTCATGCATCGTTAGCGCAGTTTATCTCCCGATCGAACTCATTGCAAATCACAGCAATCGTAATCAATACCGAACGTGGCATTCATTTTGCAGCTCTAAAAACTCCTCCATTAGTCACGTCGATATCCGGGTTTCACACGACCTAATTCCACCAATTTTGGTCGAATCTCGCGTAAAATCAAATCGTTTCCATTGCCTCCCCTCATTTACAGGTTGGAATTTCTGCATCTTGCACAACTTATTCCTGTACATACTTGGTACAGTTAGACAGTAAGCACGAGCACGGATTCTTAACGTGTTTCGGAAGCTTTTCAGGAGCAATTTGCACTGTCATAAATTGTGCACGTAGCCATCACTTAAAGTAACTGGGATATCGATTAATTCGCTATGCTGCAACGAGAGTGACTTCGTCAACTTACAATCATTATTCCTACCTTTAACATTTACCCCTTCAAGTATAACAGCTTCCTACATATGTTTCCATCGGGAAAATTTGATTCGATACAACTGTTCTGTAACCGATTTCAAGACTGTTACTTCAATAAAGAACTAAATGCATGTGGTTGTTTCTACCGGCAATTACTTAAATTCTTGTGATACAGGTGAAACGAAACCGCTCTTCCAACATCAACATAGCAAGAGGAAAATACCTCACTTACACTGGTAAAGAAAATGACGACCTGATTTAACAGCCTTTTTGAAAGAGCCGTATCGGTTGCAAAAGCCGCGTTACCCTCCCCATAAATACATATGTAGTTAAGCCAAAGCGTAAGCACTTACACATCTCTCCCTTCTAATCTTATTGTGCCATTTAATCCTCTTTCTTCCCTAAATATTTATCACGTCCTAAGGCTTTTGCTCAACCCCGCGACGTAGTCCCTTTCGCATTCCTTCGCAATTCAAATTCGCAATCATCATTGCAATTACCCCATCGTCGTATGCAAAGGTGACCACCCTAAAAGTAACACCCAAAGCAAGGAATCAACTTTTCTTCAACTTTGTTAAATAATATTAAATCCTTTGCATTATTGGTCTGCACCCACAAGTTTTCTTGCTCATGTACTGCAGCCACGTTGGACCCAAAGATAACCATCAATCAGATAGCTGAGCGCAATTTGTGACAAAATATGGCTTCTTAATCGCACCGTAATTGCTGTAATGGTTACTGTTTTTGATTTCTGTCCTCTCTTTACTCCTAAAGAGACACAACCAGAATTTCGTGTGCAATTTATGCATTTATCCAGGGAGTGTCGTCTTACAAAGTGGCGATAACAACAGGAGTCTTCCTCGTGTTTTGATTCCGGGTTACTGAATTTCGCCCCTTCGGTGTTACCATTTAGTGACAATACTTACACACGCATCAATTTTCAACCTACTAAGTTTTTCCGCCTGCCCTCAAGTCATTCAATTGAAGGGTATTTCAAAAATAAATCTTGTTTTCTTCCTGCCCTCCTCTATGAAAGCTAGTGAAAAAACCGCTCTGATTTCCTAGGCTAGCAATGTCCTTCCTGGAAACTCGCCTGATGAAGTCGTCTTTGCTTCAGGTTCAAAGAATTTTCTCACATTAGTCACTGATTCTAGCCTACATTAGCGCAATTACGAGGCGGCAACGAATGCCCTCTAATTCAATTACTGCTATCGTGTCAT
>VRMD01003886.1:0-10088 GCA_009872375.1 Sminthurides bifidus | reverse complement strand
CACTTGCCAAAGTGCTGCCTCGCATTGTCTGCAATAGTGGCTCGAAAAGAGGTCATGTTCTCCCCCAGGGCCCGGGAAACGTGTACCAGTGTAACACATGAGCTGAAGTTATTGTCCGTCACTTAGGTAAACTCCTGGAAAACATTTTCGCAAATTAAGCCTGTACTTCTTGGAATTCCGTGTATTCATAAATCCTGACTTTTGTGCACACAAAATGTTTCTTAGAAACTCCTCTAAGCTCTCAGCTTTCAACATTTCCCTAATTTCCTACGTGGCCCAAGTCCCTAGCGAGACCAGAATTTGGAATTTAAACCTGACACTTGCGTGGAAACTTTTGCGTAGTTCACTAGTAGGAATTTGCAAGGAGCCACACGTTGATAGAGTCTAGGTTGAATTCCTAATTTGGAATCCTCTCTTAACTACTCATCATTTGTTGGCATCAGGTAAAACTTTCCCAGGTTCAAGGCCCTTCTCAAGTACCCTTCCCAGGTTCAGCATTCGTTTCTTCTGCGTCCTCCCTTTCCTCAAGTGGTCCTCCTACACCCGATCCTCACAGGACCTTGATTTTAGTATACACGAGTCTTTACCAGCAATTTTTTTCCCAGATCAGCGTGTCAAAGCTGAGTACCCTTTGAATTCCCATTTGAAAAGTTCACTCATGAGCCCTTCCCGCCAATTGATTGGAATCAAAACTACGTTAAAACCAAGCCTAAGGAAGGCTTGAACACAGGGCACGTCTCTACCACGATATGGTGCGTGCAATCCTCCCCCTCCCTCCTTTACAGAACATGCATCTCCAGTGATTGAATTAAACCTAATCGGCCGTCCTTTCCCAGTCGACCTGGCATCAATATTTCACAACCGTAGGTTCTTATGGTTCTTACGAGCCTGTCCGTTTGTCCAACCTTGTCTCGTTTGCACCACTTCACTAGCAAATCCAGGGATTCCGATGGACATTACAATCCTTCTCGTTACCCAAGCCTACCCTCCTTCACAACATCATGTGGGTTTCCTGGCCCGACAGTTCCTCCATGCATCTCACTCGATGGGAAAGCATGGACGAGCTGGAATCATTTATTGTGGACAACTTCTGTCATAGTGTCGTAAATCATCAAGGGTCTTCTTGAGCACTTCCCCCACGCATTCCACACGCTTCATCAAACATCTCCTTCCCTGAATATGCATTGAGAACCCCAGTCAGATCGCCAGGACCATTCCAAGGAAAAGCAACAGCATAAGCGTGTAATTCCTTCCATTCAGCCTTCCTCCCGTTCTGCCAAGCCGGGGTGGCTTAGATGGAGGGGATCGTGCACAGCTTTCACTCCAGGCAAGACAAACTCCGCTGGGCAGGGCTGAGCAACCCTGGTCTAGCCTGGCCAAGCTGAGTTTGTCCGAGCATTTACCTAAATTGACTTGACGATGATACGGTCGACTGAAAGGATGATAACGGAAGATACTTTTTTCCTCACACAAGCATCAGACAAAATGATTTATTACACGCTGCCAAATCCTTGGCATCTCCTCTGCCTAAGCGGCAAATGAACTTGGGAGTAGTGAAAACACTACTGAGCGCATCTCCAGCACTTTCTCCACACTTTAGTATCGGGCTCCCATATCACTCCCTCGTTCATAGATACGGGGCAGATTCTCCTCCCTGATGCACAACAGCCTGAGTGAAAGCAATCTAAGCACCCGCTCAGGATTAACGACAGGCTGGTAAACAGACTGAGTGAGGGAACTTCATCACCCAAACTTATCTTTTTAGTTACGTAAATAGGAAAATCCACCCAGCAATCCTTTTTACCCAATTGATAGTGTCATTCAAAATGGAGGCAGAGGATGAGTAGTCATGAAGACGACGCTGAGAGCCAGGAAACGATATTAAACTAAAAGGAGATGACGTTAGTTAAATAGTCAGCCTTGCTCTCGAGCCATTCAACTGCCTAAAGTGGGAATTCATTCCCGTTGCCTAGCAACAGAAGCCAGCCTTCTTTTCGACTGGAGGCAGGTGAATGTAGCGAAATCCACAGCTAATATCCCAATCCGGCTCAGGCTTCCAGTCCTCAGTCCCGGAGGACAAGGTGAAGAAAATCAGGACATGGGACACGGAACCTGGAGACTTGTACATTGGCACGATTCATTTTTCTCTCCAAACGTCATGTACACGTAGCAGTAAGACGTCCGACACGTGCAAAGAAACCCTTACAGTCTACTTGGTTCAAGGCTCGAGTCGGAGTCAAGGGGAAAACAAGGCAACAACACTCAACTGCCAAATAAGATACGTGACAAAGCCTGGTTTTGAAGAATAATAATTTTTGATTGCGTGATACTGGATCTCTCGTCCTCTTTCATCTCCTCCTCCATTCCTTCGCAACTTTCTCCAGTCTCTCAGCATCGGGTGCCATCATCCTCTCGCCTCATTCCACGGCCAATATCCCCATAAGACGTAGTTACACACACAGGAATCGTCTCTTGTAACTATGGCAATGAAAGAAGGCTGATAACGGGACATTTGTGATTTGTACCACAGTATCAAATCCTATTTTTGGTCACTTTCAGTCCTTAGAAGCTTGCACATCAACTGGAAAGATGAGTAAATTGGGGACACGATCAGCTCGGAAGGGAGACCAAGAGTCGCTCTTTCTTTTTACCATAATGAAACACAACAAGTCTTGACTTGCTTCAAGCCAAGCGTCTGCAAGTAACGAACTGTGAGCGATCAAAAGAGCAAATCGATTTCCCGTATACAGCCATAATCTGCTTCTTGTCCAGTCTCTTCCAAATCACTCAAGTGCATTACAGTAACGTTATGATGCAAAGGCAAGTCGTCTGTGTCATTGGCACTGACAAAGGAAAATGGAGAAATGAATGTAACATGAGTGGGTTATTTCCGCCCAGAAAAAATATTTGTGTAGCCCTTTGTCTTTGTTAATAAGCCGCATGGTTTCCTTGATCTCTGCTGCTGTTTCGTAGAGCTTGTGAATTGAATTGTGTACTTTAGCATGCAGTAAATCTGGGTTTTCTGGACAGCCTCTTGAACAATAAATGCAAACGATTATATTTCTGGAAATCAGGATTTTTCTCAACTTGATCCAAGTACAAGGCCAGCCAAAGAATTAGGCAAGGTAATTAGCATTCCTTGAGTAACAGCTCGACGTATTTTCAGCTGCCCAAGACGTATTTTCGGAAACAAGTTTCTCCATTCAGAATTGCAACGAAGGTCATCCACAATTCCAGTTTCAATGCTCACGTGGTGTTTAATATGTGACAGAAATTGATTTTCTTGAGCACACGTGCATTTAACTCGTTCTTCTCGTAATTTTCCAGGTTCAGCTTTTTATATCCGAGATTTTATTAAAGAATTTTATCGAAGAATCTCTGCGGATTCTCATGCAACCAGTTCAGATTTTTGCACATGCCATCAGTTCACACAAGTCGGCTTGGCTCAGCTAGTTCACCTTGATAGTCTTAGAATTCATGACAATCAATTTTGCTTTTGCTGTTTGCATCAATGATTTAGTTATTTGTCATAACATCATAGAATCTAAGCATTCCACCATGTGCTGCACTTTTTCAGCCCAGAACAGGTAGGAATTAATTAAGGCACTAACCCAATTAGAAGTGTGGGAACAAACAAAAGCTAGTTTTTTCTGGCTATTAGTAATTTGAGGGGCTATTCCCACGCTTCCCAACGCCTTGCTTTTAGTCCTGATTATGCGTATGCACAATTACAAAAAAGAGAAACCACCTAGGGGCTTCATTCTCTCCTTTTTCAAGTTTTGATTCAGTCACGTGGCATTTTCCCTATCCTCTGATTAAATGCTCGACCCGATCAACACTAAGTTCAACCTCAAAATCTAGTGGCCTAACGCCTCAGTCTTGCCTTCAGAAAGGTACTTCAGTGTCCTGAGGATTGAAACAAATTATGCAATACCCCTGTATTTTGAAATTGATAAAATTTATGCACTTAAGGGTCCTCGACTAGCTCCCAACTTCCAGCACCGTATGGTCTTTCGTCTTCGCTTCAGAATGAACACCATTAGCATGCATTTCCAGCTCTTCATTGACAAAACGGCTGAACTTTTCAGCCTCCTCTTGCGTCGGACACAGGGACGCGTGTACCGTAAACACTATTTTTTGCTGGCCCTTGAACGACAGCGAGACGGCGGATATAACTGAAATTAAGAGTGAATTAATTAATAGTTTTGCGTGGTTGATCCCTCTCGATTTCGTTCTGAGACCTTGCGGAGCTTCAAGCCCAGAACTGTGTGAGATTAACGAAGCCTTTAGTTCGAGACGGCGGATATAACTGAAATTAAGAGTGAATTAATTAATAGTTTTGCGTGGTTGATCCCTCTCGATTTCGTTCTGAGACCTTGCGGAGCTTCAAGCCCAGAACTGTGTGAGATTAGCGAAGCCTTTAGTTTCAAGCCTTCTTACCAACTTCCTTCCGGAAAAGGCTCATGGCACCCAAGGGGTCATCCATAGTCACACCATCAAGTGTAATGGTTTTCATAGGCCCTGGCACAGTCGTGACAAAAACCGGTGGAGACCTCGCAATCCTCAACATGATATTTCAAAATCTGATGAGGAAACAAAACCAGCAGATTTTGCGTCAAAGAGGCGGTAATACCCACCCCCGTACCATTAGCTTCCTTGGCTTGGTCGGCGAGTTTCCCAATGCAGTCTTGCATATCCATGGTGTCGATCGGCAATTGGATGAAATTCAACCCCCTGCGTGAGAACCACCAATTAATTAATAACTTCGTTAAATTAACTTAATTGTTCTTGATCCAAATCATTGAATTAAAGCACCATCATTAATTTTTTCATTCAAAAAATTGAATCTCCAAGAAAAATCACCAAGACTTACGCATTGTTCACAAGTCCATCGGGATGATTCGGCGTCCCCACAGGAAACCCACAAGATAAATTCCTCACACCGCTGTCCTTAGAACTATCAGAACTTAAGTTCACAAGCCTTTGAAGCGCCCTAGCAACCACGGCAAACATGGCGATATTGTAGTCCGTCTTATACTTGTCCTTAAGCTCCTTAATGACTTTGGTATGAGAAAGGTGCAGTGATTCCCACAAATTGCTCCTTCTTCTTCCTTGTCGCCAGCCCTCTCCAGTGTTTCGGCACGTTCAACGTATCGAAATGAATTTTCGCCAACATGAGTGGCGCCAAAAACGGGACTTGCACAACCTTGAGGAGTTTTTTCCACCAGGGCTTACGCTCATACTTCATCAGGGGAAAACTCTGGTCACCCCCCTGGCACAAGTCCTGGTAGATGAGCTGGAACAGGCCCCGACCATCGAGCAAAACGTGGTGGTTTCTGAAAACGAGCAGTGCTTTCGGCTCCGACTTCTCGTCCGGGTAAAAGTTGCGAATTTGCAAAAATTCCCACGGACTTGAATCCAACGACCAGGGCTGAGACAGCAGATGAGACATCAAGCCAGGCATGTCGTCTGGCGTCAGTCCTTGAGACGATCCGAACTCATAGTCTTTTACGTGGTCTTCAACTTTAAAGTCCTCGTCCCATTTCCAGAAAAAGTAGCCCATGAAACTGGCCCGGTGCTGCCGGAGTTCCGGGTAGTAGAACTTGTCACTGTTCTCCGGGTTCTTTTTCGACAACAGTCGGTCTTGAACCAGTCTCCGGAGGTGCTCAAGGTCCAAAGGTTTGTCCAAAATCCACCGGGTCACCATTGTATACTTGGGGTCCTCTAGTGTGTCACAAGCCAGTACAGTTCCGAGGTCAGGGATGAATTTATCCAAGTCTTTTCTAAAGGCCTTGGCCACTCCCAGCACGAACAGTCGGTACGAGCTCAGGAAGGAAAACACCGGGATGGCCAAAAACATTGTAAGGGCCAGGGCACAAGCGGCCAAGTATGTCAAAATCGTGTTGAAACGTTGGGTCCACATTGCGTCCACCATCTTTTCAGTTCCTGTTCCTTCACAGCCAAGTGATTAAAAGCACTAAACATGAAACAAATGACAAGAAATCGCCTCTCGCCAAGTCTTAAATGCTTGTAAGAGCAGTGTTTCAGGTGAGACATTACAGCGAACAGCTATTCGTGGAACAAAGCTACTCCGAGCTCAGGGCAACGTTCAACAGAAATCAGGGTTCTTGGGAAAAGATAATGGCGTCATTACGAACATCGGTCAGCCCTCCATCAACGTTGGAACATTCATTTCATGTTCTTGAACCCTTGAACACAGTATGTCAAACATAAACACATAATAAACCTTGGGGCAGGATTGGCAGGTTCATATTCCAATGAACATGTAACTTATTGCAGGCGCCTTTGTACTACTCTTGAGAGTACATTCCCTCAGTGTACAAAAGGTGCTCACGATACAAGTTTTCAAGGGGCAGAACAGCCGACTTGAGAACTTCGTCAAACCTGTACTCATAATGAATTCGCATGCTTCCAAAGAATTAATACACCTGTCCAATCCCAAGAACCAGAGTACAAAAAGTTGCAGGGCAAGTTCCTGCCTTTGTCAACTTACGATCTGATCCTGCTTTCAAGAAACTTTTTGCAGTCTGCCGATTTGAATTGTACATGATTCTAGAATTTCATGAGCGGGTTCAAACCTCCGTGCAGAGAACCTACCTCAACGTATGTTACAGTCATGCTTTGACTGGAACGACCCGGGAATGAAACGACAGTCAAACCGGGTATGCTAAAAACAACAAGTAGCCATTGCACAAAAACAGGTTTTTGCCATTTCTCAGCAACTTCTACAAGCAAAAACTGCGTCGTTTCTTCATGAGGATATGGTAACTTCAATTTGTCTTCAAGGTCGGATACAGAAATCCAAACCAGTTTACGGTCATCGATTGTTCACATTCGTATAGTATCGAGGCTGCGTTCTCTCTTCATTGCATTCATGACGTCAACAGGACCATCGTAAACGTCATCATTTCATGACGTCAGAGAACGTCACTTAGAGCCAGAGGAACCATCTCAATGGTCAAGCCCACATGCTCTAACCCATCATCTCTTACGTTCCAATTATCAATACCTTACCAAGGAATCCGCGAAAATATTCAAACCAAGCTCCCTACTCCCTACACCCCACGTCAATGACCCGTCAGCCAAAACTACCAAATCGTCCTTACAATACCGACTTCCATTTCGAAGTAATGCCGGTTCTGATGAACAAAATCAAAGAACCTCACCCATTTCTATTTGCTATTCCTCACTCCTTCGTCCCCCCAGCCATAATTACGGGTCACCTCGCGGATTCAAAATGGTAAAATTGCAAATTGTGTAACCAGGAGCAAAGCCCATGGCTCGTTACTATCTATACGTCAAGTGAGAATGATTTATTACCAGTATTAGATTCACGTCCATAGTTTCACAACCCAGCCATGTAAGACTGTAGCATTCGAGCATGTTCATATTCTCCCGGCTATTCAAAACGCCACACTTCCTTTGGAAATTTCAGCCTTTCTCCTCCGTCCTCCTCCATCATTGCGTAGTCGGACCGGGTAAAATTCATCCTTGCTTAAGCCTTTTTAGCTTCAGCTCATCCCTCGTCTTCTGTCTGACATTACGTCCATCCGTTTCATTTTACATCCGGCTCTTCATTCAGCATCGGACTCGGCCTCCATCCATCCATCGTCTCCGGCTTATTTCCTCTTGCGGTTTCTTCTCCTCGCCAAATTTACAATCATCGCTCAAACTACCACGCGGACACTGGAGGAGCCGGAGCAGAAAAAATGCTTAAAAAATTATAGATTACAAACCCCTAGTTTGTCATCCTCTCTCCTTTAGCTTGTCCTACAGCCCCGGTCTCTTGTTCCCTTGTTAACAGCCAGTTGAGACTGACTGACTGGAGGGAAAATACACACCCAGGCTCGTGTTTCCTCTCTCCTACCGGAAGAATGAGCTGGTAAATCCCGGCCATTGAATACTGATTACATCTTCCATCATCCAGTAGCGGCATGTCGTCCTGCCCGCCTCGCCGCATTTTTTTCCACCGCTATAGAACCGCCGTCCTACAACCAACTCTAGGCACAACTGTCCGAAGCGTTAAGTAGCCCAGGCCAACTAATGCCTTGGCAAGCAAATTGACTCGCAAGTAAATAGTTTCTCGATCGTAATTTCTTTCCAAGGGGACCGTATAACGTTGTACGCTGTTGGAAATTTCCCGAGCTAGTTATCAGGTAATAAGTTTGTTCGAACGGTTGCGTAAGACGCGGAATTCAGACGTCAACTCGTACAGTCTGAGGAGCGACTACCAGCCTGTGGCCTGGGCTTTCACTACTTTCTGGAGCATTTCCGTAATTTTCACCGAATTCTTCTTCTCTCCAACTTGAGCTCTTTATGACTTGATCTATTCCTCCTTTGCACCACTTCCACTCAGCTCTCCTTCAGTAAAGTTGGCCAACTTTTCCCCCTACTTGAAATTCTGCATGTCTGTTAAATTCCGGTTTACATGTAAACTTTTAATGAAAATCAATAGTTGCCTGAAGAATGCCGTGAATTCTTCACCGCTTTCGCATACCGATTGGCTATTCCCCCTGTCTCTCTCCCTCCCTCCCCCCTCTCAGTCTTTTTCTTTCCCTTTCCTTCTCGGTCCCTCCTTTTCACTCAATAAACTGCGTGGTTGCAAGAAACTTTTCAATTTTCCTTGCCACCACCAACCCAGTGCTCTTGTCATGCAAAAGTAAACGAACTGAACTGACTTCAGGGAATCATTCTTGCATCTTCGGGAATGAAGGCCAGCGCAGCTGGCCTTCAACGCATAATTTTCTTTAGTCCATGCTCAAAGAATTGACCAACGGACAGAACACAACAAGAAAATAGTAAGAAGAAAAAAGGCCGGCAAAATTTAATAATGAACAGAACCATGAACACAAAACTATATTTTATCATATCCCGATTTCATTTTCATTCCAGTCCCCCCATCCATTCAAAGACACATGCAAGCTTTGCATCAATTTCCTTGCATACTTCCAACAAGTTCCTTTGACAACATTGACACAATTGCGAACGTGAAGGAATATAATTTCAGGACACATTCCCTCTTCCATATTACATGGTCGGGGCTCCCCTCCCTCTCAAAGCAAATTAGACGAAATTGCGAACCTGAGAGAGCTTCAGCCTTTTCTTCTCCGTGTATGAATTTCACGTAAGTCTTTGTGCACAATTACAAATATCCTTCACATCCTAAGAGTTCTGCAGCACAAGTTTTTCCACATTCCAAGCCCAGCCATTTCATCTCAGCCCCGCCATGCCTATTCGCATTTACAGTTACAAAACTCAATATTTTATTTTGCAGTCCTTGCTTTCACCGTACATTTCCACCGTGGCGAAAGCAAGAATCCACGGACTGGAAGATCAAACCCGCCGTCACCGCTCTCTGATTCCGCGTACTCGAGAATGATTGAATGCTTTCACCGGCTTATATATTATTTCACCTGGCATACTTTGCAGTTTGCACTGCGTGAAAAACACATCTCTCGGCACGGACCGAAATCATCAGAGCATTCACGTGAGCCAAAATGAAAGTATAAAATTTACACACCCCGTCCCTACACTCAGTTCCCTCATTCCTCGCTCATTTCCCACTCATTTTTCTCAAGCTCCCGGTGGCCAAATCAGGGGCGGGCGAACGACTACGGCCATGAACGGCCTTTGAGTCAACGTGCCTGAGCCCCGGTAACAGGGACAAACCTGAGCCTACGACCGAACCTATTCGGTAACCTAACCGCCTAAACCCACCAACTGCAACTTCCACACGGTGAAAGCACAAGTAAACCTAGAGGATAATCGAACCTGTTTCGAGACACGGAGGCCGCTTGTCAATTCCACCTCAAGGCCTGCACTGTTCCGGCTGCCAGTCTGGGACCGGAGAAAGACGGCACATGATGCCCACTGTGATGTGCAGGGTACACAACGACGAACGTTTCCCCATAGCATTTCACATGTCAGCCTTGGAATTGCTCCATGCCGACGATTTGAGATTACCCAATTTTGAAAAAATCTCTTCCTCGCTCTCCAACCGAGATGCCAGCTGGGCTGAGATGACCCTTGAACAAGAGGTAGGTAAGTGCGAATCATCTGTAGCCGCA
>VRMD01003885.1:0-10088 GCA_009872375.1 Sminthurides bifidus | reverse complement strand
AGACACTTTCCCTCCAAGTGTTTTTTTGTCATTTATTTTCCTTTTCATTAATTCTAATTAAGGCTTAAGCGCATTTCTTGGCCCAACTTGCTATGCTAGCATCGGCAGACACTCTGGGACCGAGACCTTTTCACTCCATCGCCAGCCTGTATTACACACAAATGAAATCATGCTTCTCTCTCATCTGAGCTTGTGATCTTGTTCTTATTTCCACAGATATGTGTTGAATGAAATCCAAACAGAAGCTCACAGTCTTTCAGGTCACGAACACTCGCCAAAAGTCAAGGCACATGACTCCAGCTTGCTTGCGAGTCTGTAATAAAAGAACGGTACTTCTCTCTCAACATGCTACTGAAAGGTGGAGGCACGGAGTAAAGAAAATGAGTTGTTGGGATTCCACGATTTGGAAAAAGGACAGAGAATGAGAGAGAAAGATAGACGTAGTAATTGAAATCACGAAAGCAGAGTGAGCGGATCGAGCATTATTTCCACAGCGTGCCCTTTTGGCCGTGGCATGAAGCGTGTAATAAATTGTAAATGGAAGCAAAAACACGACACAAAATCAGCACGCCATCTCATTTCCTTGAGAGCATTCTTCCATGAATTTCTTGCGAAGTTACGGCTCGTCCACTTGTCCGAGGCATTTCCACTCACCAACTCCTTTCCCCAGGTAGGTGGAAGGTGTCAAATATCGCAAACATGGCCATTATTCCAACAGCGAGAAAGAAAATATGAGGTAAGAATTGCACCTCATGCCCGTCGTCCATGGCAGTTTCAGTCCGCATTGCAGACATGATGAGAGTCAGCCAGCCAGCTCTAATTCCGCAGGAAGAGATTCATGTGCCACACGCTGCGAAATTCAATTCATACCAGACTATAAACCTCGGCAATGCATCCCTTGGCAAATGCAGATGGACATGGAGCAGGAAAATGTCCATTGCCAACGACGCGCACATAACAGTACGTCAATTCAACGCCATGGTGGTGAAAATTATACCGTTTCCTTCTATTCAACTCTCGTAAAAATCTCGTAAGCCCACACTTCATTTCGTGTTTATCGCCATCACGTTATTAAATCTTCATCAACCTCTTTTACCTGCCGGTCGTGCTTCCGACGGATCCAATGATCTGATCCAATCTCGGCCCATGGTTCCAAGCAGTCTGCTATAAGAATCACGACAATAACTAGCCGCTCGTATCAAGCCTTTGGCTATGGAGCTGGATCACATAGAACAGAACTTGCAAAATAGTTTTCTCAGTTCTTAAATATTGTTTTGGAACCACAATACCAGAAACTAGTGCGTGTGCTATACGTGAATGCTAAAAAAACAACTTTTACACAGGATTTTAGGTGGTAGCGTTAGAAGTGGTGCAGTGTGAAAGTGAAGAATCGTCGTGGCATCTACAAAAGAAGGGGAGAGCAGACTGCATAGGAAATAGTTTTTGACACTGTAATTAATTAATTTCCAAGAGCATATCCTGAGCCTTATCCACTCTCGGTGTGGACGCCTGCTCTCTCCCCGCCTAAAAACGCATTAAATGAAATAGTGGCTGGATAAAATTGAGTCCTCCAATTTGTCTGCCGCAGCCGCCTCCTCTTCATTCCCAAATAGTCGGCGGTTATATATATTTTTCATAATTCCTCACGCCAGGACGGTATACATAATGCAGTCTGCTTGCTGTGGAACCATCACCCACCATGTTCATTCTCGTGACGATGGGCACTTCGTTCGGAAAAAACTCGGTGCTGTATCACAAGCGCGTTGGAAACGTTTATATGACCGTTGGCCGTGAATAATGCCGCAAAGCGTCGGGAGGAGGGAGATGGGGCAACTGCTTGCTCGCCTTTAATCCGCTCCTCTGTACGCCAGCACTACTCGCAAAGGAGCAACTGTTCAGCCATTTTGGGCATGGATTCATGGACATGATTACATGGAAAAATAAGCACGCCCACCTGGAGCTATCAGAATAATTGCTATCTACCAGAGTACAAAAGGCAGCATTTTTTACGCCCCGAAGACACGAGAAAAAACTTTCCTTCCACCTTTCTTCTCCCTCCCTCTCAACACACATTCCCACATCATCATCATCTCCGTCAACTCCAACACCTTCCTTCCTTTCTTTGACGAAACAAAATTTACCAGAACGTGGAGAAAATACAATAACGACTCCTATAACTAAAACCAACTTTGCTTCCACTTCAACCCAACCCACAAAACCAGTAGCAGTTCCAGTTCAACAACTCCACAGTCTGCTTATATTCTCTCTTTTCTCCTTCCACAGACGTTATTTCCTCCTCGCAATGTCATACTTTTGATTCGCTTCTTTTTTAGCTCAAAGTTTCCCACACTTCCTTTCAACAATTTCATCGTCTTCGCATCTTTTCTGTCTGTCACCTCAACCGCTTTCCTGTCGATCTTTGTCTACATGTCGTGCAAGAAACCTACCATGTCATCAGACTAGCATCATTCATTGAGATTTAGGTTAGTTTTTTGCTCTTCATGGAATGGAACCCGAAAGTGTGGATATTTTGTGATATTTGGCTACATTTTTCTTATAATTTTGCTTTCGCATATTCCAGTAGGCAAAACAACCCACCGACCAATCTTTAGGTCGTCAATGAACGGACACAGGAAGCAGCAAGTCATTTTTTCCTGCAACCGTAGACCGCGTCCAATATGGTGCCTTTTAGGCCATGGGTAGTCATCCACCTCGAACAAACCTTTTAAATAGAAGGAAGAAAGAGTAAACGTGAGAGTGGGGGCTGAAAGTAATAAATTTTGATCGACCTAGCAAACTCTTTTTCACACAATACAGCTTCCGTATCCGCCCCTTTCCATCCAGTAAGTAGCCAATCGGAAACGGGAGCTGAACATCTTCGTGTTTTATGTAGACACAATTTTTCCATCATCGCTCCCCTCCATTCTCTCCAGGCTCCTGTCTTATATTTTCACCCTCACATGTCAAAATACCTTTGGCCTTTATGCTTACTTGGAAAAAATGCCTACATCACATTTGCGGATTTCTCTATCGCTTTCCCGTTATTTCTCCTCCCTGAGCACACAATCTAAGTTTTAGAGGAAAAAGGATTTTCCGGACATTGGTCTTCTGCCATTTTCAGCGAAGGGGAAAAAGTTTTAGTGCACTAATTCATTGTCCTCAACACCTTCTCAGTTCTCATAGGATCTGCAGGGTTCATATTATGTTTTCGGCAAGCTCCATTATAATATCCAGAGTAGATATTTTTCAACAGTGCAAAGCTTTCTCCACCCTCGTTTCACCTCCTAGCTCAATAATTACCAGTTTCTAAAGGGTACCGTAATGGATTTCGTACCAGGTCGTTACAGCTCTTACTGCAACTCCAGAGTTTATGTTTTATTGAGGATATCTGCAAGTATGAAGGGCGAGCAAGATTTTGTAAAAATATTTACTCGCATACAATCTTGTCACTAAATTCGTTTAGCCCCTAAAACGCGGGAAATCACATTACGAACGATCGAATAATGCATTATTTTGCAAGTATGGAGTTTGTGGAACCTAGAAAAAATCTCGGAGATTTCATGCAAACTTAGAAATGTTTCAGTTTTTTTATAACATTGATCTAAGTCGTAATCGTAAACTTCGTCGAGTCAGAGCCACTTGAACATTGATCGTATAAAAAATACTGCCTTATTCAGAGCTTATTATTACGAACTGCATTAAACCCTTTCTCTATTCCCAATGTTTATTGCTTACAGAGATAAAATTCCTCTGGCAGTTGTAGCGATTATCCAGCATCTTCAGAGATTACTTCCATTTGTTCAGGAATTTTCCGTTGGGCAGGGGCAATATTTCCTCGGATGGCAGCATTAATAACAGTAATAGTTTTACGAATTCCGACTGTGCGTGAACTTGACAGCTAATACGTTGGTAAAATGATTAATTTCAATCGTGTGTTCAACACACACGTGCGATACACCGTCCGATAAGATAAACCAGGAGTATTACAAATGATATAGCACATTTTTCTTTTTCAATAGTTAGTATGACGATGCCCCTTTTCACTACAGAGATACGATAACAGCCCCAAGAAAGAGGATTAGTTCTGGATCGATTTTCTACTCAAGTATCTTGTAACTAACTACGGACCCTAATGCTATCTATGACTATCACTTGATCAGATGCAAAGCACAAAAATGGATGAAAAACACTACGACTTTCGCTTCCGGAGTAAAAATGTGCTATTGTTTTGTGAAGAAGCACGGCCAAGGCAAGCATGAGCGAGTCTTTTGAGTATGAGTATTTAATACTTACGTTTAAGTCCATGAACATGAATAAAACTAACGGCAGAAGTAAAGGCGACTGTCGTTAGAAACAGCGCCGAGAGGAGTAAAAATGTCATCAAAATATGATTAAACAATACATGCACACTATCTTTTTCATGCTCCCACTTTTTCTCCAGCAGAAACTGATTTTCATCATAAAGTTTAAGAGCACAGAGCCCGAATCCTAACGCAGCACCTACAAATAACAGAACAACCCAAGCACGATGCGAATCGGCTTTTAAAACTTGCGCATAGCAGCTATCTAATAAAAGTGCACAAATTACGCCGAGGATCGTAAAGTAAGTTCGCCGGGTTCCCGTTCTCAAAGCGTCGACCGCGACCGGTGTCAAGTGTGCAGTGAGCAGTATACAAAGGAACGTAGCAACAGAGCCAGCTGCAGCTATTAGCACAGAAACCGGGCTGCAAAAGGGAGAGAATAATCTTCAATTAATCAGAATTGCAGTATGAGCAGTGTATATTGAGAAATTTCAAGTCAATCTTCCACTGCTCACCGATACAGAGAAATTTCGTGACCCGTGAGGAGACCCCAAATAGCTGTGCATACTGACAAGAGGATAATACGCGAAGGAACACTTTTAGCCACAGAGACGAAGCAGTAGAAAACCATGAAGACGAATAAAAAACCGGCTAGGACAATAATTCCCACCCATGGTTTCGACGCAGAAAAATGTCTCAACATTTCAAGTCCATAGTACGTTCCCGTAACTATCGAGGAGAGGATGAGTTGCACCAGGAGAAGAATGTAAGTCAATCTGCATCAGGGGAATTTTCATAAATCGTAACGTTTGCTCTAAAAAAACACGAAAAGCGCTCTAGGAGTCAGAGTGACTCAAAATCTGTTCACTGTATACTACCTTACACTAAGACTTTGTTACTTTTCTTCGGGGCTTCTTCACGTTTGGGAAGTCGTTATGAGCATTTCCGGTGCGGCCTCCTCCGCCGAAGGGCCGTCACCGGCTGCAATTGTGACTGCATCTTGGTTGCCCAGTTCTACGTCTTGTGGAATAACACTCTTTGCCTGTATTACTTGTTGCCGCGTTTCCGTAGTTTGCATTACTCTACAGTGCACAATTGCCTTCAAGTGGCACTCATGCTGGCGCTTTTTTCACTTCCTCTGAGCTTTGGTTCCATGCTTGCTTATGACTTTGCAACTTAGAGTTGCAAAATCACCGCATTCTGCTCTAGATTTGGATCATTTTCAATTACATTAATAAAAATTACGTGAATGAGATTAGATTATGGCGCTTTTCTATTTTGGATAGAGACAACTGACCAATTTGTCACGGCAACAGAATAGTTGGGGGAAGCTACAAAAAATAGTCAAATGCAGTGAAATTATCGTGTTAAAAAACATACGATGCTCTTCCAAGCTTCTCCAAAGTATTCGATAAGGATTAAAGATACACGCGGTTTGACAGAATGATGCAGTTAGATTTCTTGTCTCCATTCATGTCACTCAAAGCTTGCACAGGTCTCCTGACCTTTGTACGGGGTTAATAATTCTTTTCTCCTCCGTACAGCTCGAATAAATTCTCCACGTATTTTGTGTACAAATCCATTATTTACCCTTCCTGACTTCTGCTCCGTGTCTCAATGGTAGTGAACCTCCAGCCGTTGTTATTCTGCCCGTATATCTATTAGTTGTTATCTCTCCGAGTTGAATTTCATTGTCAGGGCTTATTGTTGCGGTGGGGATTCACCATTGCACTGGCTAGACATGAGAAGAGAGGGTGTATCGGTCATCTAATTTAAATTAAAGTGGAGGAGAAGCTCGTGTCATAATCTGCGGCGAGCATCAAATTTTATTGTAAATATTGAATATGAATCTTGCCATCAAATGATCATACAGAGCCTCTATTCGAATTCGCGGGAGGGATTCCGAATCCACTCAAGAGATGCACCCACTTCAGCGGGGTTCCTCCAAGTTCCAGTCTAGAATGTCTGACCAAGCATAAGGCTCGGCTTTGGAATTTCACTCCTTCGCTTCAATCATTCATCCTTATCGACATCATCTAATTAAATCTAAAGGCAAACATTCATTTATCACATGGAATCATTTTAGTCCAATCTGAACGTCACTGTTCGTAGAGACTTTTATGGATTTGAAATGCATCGACCGAATGCTACCGATATTCCTATAGTGGGGTGATGACCACGAACATAAAACTTAAAGTTGATATCGATCGCCCATTCTTTTGCCTTCTTGGATGATATTCCTCTGGTTTGTAGCTTGTGCATTTCATGGCTTGCTAGTTTGCGCGGATTTATCAGTGGCAGCAGCGACTACGACCTGCACACGCAGTAGAAATGTAGAAATTCATTTAAGTATTAGAAACTAATATTCCTGGGGGAGGGGTTGCCAAGCCCCAACTTCCGCAATGCCTTAATTTCAGCCACGAAAATTAGCAGAAATTTGCATTGACAAATGGGATATTATCATTTGTACAGTCTGTCAACAATTCCATCCCCTGCAAGTTCTGAGGGAGAGATGACAGTCCATCCGTGTGCGCATAATGAAAAGACAGAGCCAGAGAGGGTACGGAAAACCACCGACTTAATTTATGACGAGTTGCTCTTCAAAACTTGACTTTTCGTCTCGGGGTGACAAAAAAGCTGACAGTCTCAGTGACAACTTGTCACATTTCTTATCAACTCAATGCCCACGCTTATTTACTCCCACGGTCTAAACCAGTGAGTGACCGAGAGGAGGGGGCACGTTGGTTACTGGTCACCTTGTCATAGGAGATAAACCGTCAGCGATCCTCTGTGCAATGGATGGAGATCTCGTGACGCTGATTGCGTAGCTAACCAATTCTGTACAGGTGCACAGAAACATTGGTTATCGGTTAAGGAGCAGCCTTGCAATTTCTCTGCGATGTGACTTTGATTCCACGGAGCTCACAGCCTTACACATGTTAATTTGCAATGTTAATGCCATAGTGCTGTAGCCCAGTGGTCTAGCGATTTTCATCTCTTGAGACTATAGTGGTCATTCATTCTCACGTTTATGGTTTACGTATGCCATGTATCAATGGCTTAGGCTTGAGTGCAGGAAGTTACTAATTCAAGTTCAGGGTTTGACAGAGACAAAAGCAAGGTTTTTTAACTTGCTAAATGGCCAAATGACTCGCGCATGATTGATTTTTCATGTCCATCAATTCCAGCTGAAGCAAGAGCCATTAGCTGGAATGTGTGCCCATGTGTCAATTTTAAAGATGATACTGCCAGAAGTTGGCTTGCGTCACGTGTGGGAGATTGAAGAACAAAGTTAATCATTTTACGTCTGGATCTAAAAGTAATGTATGCCTCCACTCCTCTTCTACGGGTTCTTATCACAACATTTGAATCGCCATTCTCTGCAGCAACAGTGGAAATCGTGTCCACTAAAGTGATGCAATCTTGGTCATAAAGCATTTACAGTTTCAGCCTCCTGTGGACACTTCTTCACACACGTTGACCCGGACGGGACGCAACAGGAGCGAAAAGACACACGAAACAGTAATTCATGGTCACAATTCTTATTATTTTTATGATATGATTGCCTGTATACGGTGATAAAGATCTCAGTATGATAAACGATTCCGTCATCCAGCAGGCACTTAATGGAGCTCCGAGCTCGTAACTGCCCCCGCCAAAACAGCATTTATTTCCCATCCGTCAATTCACCTCTCCCATACATTCTCAATAATTACTCTCCCCTCCGAAAAGTCCTTCTTGCCTTTTTGCCCTGCACACGGCTCTCAGACTCCGTGTTATGCTCAAGTGTGGCCATAAAAGATACGAAGACATAAGCCACAGCAATTTCTGGAATCATAAGGTGCTGTTGATTAAATGCTGAAGCCGTGGAAACGATTTACCTGAATTGAAAGAAAGGAGTTGTTCTGAGCCGCATGAAGGAAAAACGAGTCAAGGAGATGTACAACTTTGACTATTATTGTCCTCTCATGTTGTATTTAATTGTCGTCACATCATTTGGCAATTCCTTGCTGCGTAGAGCCAATTATGGTTGCGAACGAGCGTTATGGACTTTGACAAAATGGAGAGGGTGCATAGAGTCTGCAGGCTTAATTGATGTCATAAACATTAACGGGTCATTACCAATGCCAAACTATCTGGATGTGATGCATTGAAGTAGTTTCATATCGTCATGTGCGATGTGCTATTGCGGTTTTGTGATGTGACTTTAGGAATAACTACACATCTTCGTCTGCTTTCTTCCAAAAGTAAAACAACTATGTAAAATATTATTTGCGCCTATATTACAGTCTACGGGCCAACTGAACCTGAACTGAGCAAGCGTCTCATTTTCTTTTTATCCATTTCTGTCCCAAAGTGTGGGTTTACTTGTATTTTACACAATTGTGTAAATGCACAGTTTTTACAGTTTAAGATAAACTCAAGTTTGTACACAGCCACAATTGATGCATGTGTAATAGACTAAACTGTCCTTTGTACAATTGTGACATCCATGTACCAATGAACGGTTTTGGAGCACAACACAGATCGTCAGAATCACTTGGCTCTAAGTGTAAGATTCGAGAGAAAGTTCACTGGAACTAAATGTGCTTTCCCTTTTTGTGACCCAAACCATATTTCTTGATTCATCGGCTGCGGTGGTGCTTAGACGAAAAATTCCCGGGATGGAGCTCAAGTATGCTGTTGGCGAGGGGCAATAATGGAGTCTTAATGGTAGTAGCAGCATAAGCTAGTTTCAACTCCAGGGTTGTAAATGAATTTACTCGGAGACTTTCCGGAAACAAGTACTTGAGCTTCCAGCAGCTTCATGGGCCCATCACATGTCTGTGAACTAAAAAAGGGCCATTTATTTTAGCCCAAATATCACTGAGCGTAGCGGGGGTCCGCCCTCATCAAGTTCCATCTAATCAAATTAACTTCTTGGAGAATTTTCTTCCAATCCCTTTTACGGGTCTACCCACGTTTAAATTAATTAAGTTACATTCACACAATCTCGCTCTAGAACAGTAAATAAGTTAGCTCAACAAGGAATTCTTTCTCTCCACGCTCTCGGCCCCGTAAGAGCTATCTTGTTATCCTAACACAATTACAGCACTACCTCTTGTTTCCCAATATTTGCAGCCTTGTTCTCATTGTTTACTCCAAAGTTGGCTGATCTGCCGTTAACTGTCGCCATGTTCTTACATCCCATACAGTACTTCATGTAAACATTTATGAGCTTTAGTGAAACTCCTACCGATAATCATCGATCAGAACGTACTGGAAGCTGCTACTGTGGTCTAAACTTCCGTCTAAAGTAGATTCGACACCGATATCTTGAAAATTCTGTCATTCAACTCTGAAAATAAATGCAGAATCTCTTGCGCAAACGGTTTGCCAATCTTTGCCAAGCTGTTAACGAGACCTCCGTGTTTTTGTTACAGTCAATGTTAGTCAGCAAAAAGAGAAGAATGAGATCACCGAAGGGAGAACACTGCCGTGCCCTTGTAGCGATTTGAACAAGCGAGAAAATCACGGTAAAGTGGAAAATCAACAGCAGAATAAAATTCCAATCAATGGAAGTCAACATGTAGCTCATTGCAGCGGTCGACACTCAAGCCTGGCAAAGACAAAGATTACAATTGTCTTTGACGGTTTGGAAAAACAAAAGTTTGGAATTACGTCAAGCAGTTGCGTTATCTGGTAGAGCTGATGAGAGGGTTGAGATGAGACGAGTCCGTCTTAACTCACATGGAAGTTTACAGCCAGGATGTAAATAACGTTTGCAGTTTCTCACAGGAGCGCTTG